>CAUJNA010000553.1:77500-97500 GCA_963377175.1 Effrenium voratum | reverse complement strand
GAGCTTGTTAAATATTGCACCTGGCAGTATTCCTCACTGCGGTGAAATATTCCTGCTGCTAACCATTTCTCATCTCCTGAGCACCACTCGCCATGTCTTGAGCATAACGACCACATCTCGTTGCGACTGACAACGGCCGCGAAGAACTATTGACATCCATTGATCAGAAATCACCTCTTTGTTGGAATCGCTTGCCACAGCTACTACACTACTAGTGATCACCACGAATTGATACTCATAGCTGCGAGTGATACAGCCCACGAATTATCGGTCGCCCCTAAAGAGAACACTCCATTTCGAATACGATGATTCGCGGCGAAAACATTCACTGCTCTCACTGCTCTGACTGCTTGTCCCTGCTGAAAGCATCGAAGGGGCAGGCATCGACGCGCGTTGTATGAAAGTGACAGTATGTCAAACAGATTGGACGAATGGCTTAACAACTGGGCAAAAATAGTTTGCGCTCCTCTTGTCTGTGTTTGGACTGGTGTATGCCTGACAAGCTGTCAAGGAAGACCACATGGGATCCTTTGCATGCTGAGGCCATGGCTTTGCTGAAGCTTAAAACTGAGCTGGAGAATGCTTTAGCTGGAGCCTCAAGCCTGCCTTGCACTTTCTCCCTGATCAGGCACATTTGTGAGTGCCCCACATCTCTGCTGAGTTGCTTGCACGGTGCTTTGTCTCTTATTGAAGTTGATCAAGAAATACACAAAAGTCAAAATGCGTCTCACCAACTGCGAGACCAGCCCGCGCACAAGCACACACATACACACCTTCAATCCAGGGCGAGCTCCGCCTCGAGCCCGAGGACAGGAACAGATGCGAAGTGGGCACAATGGCGATTCATGAGAAGAGAATCCTCAAGCCTGCCAAAACTAAGAGGTGTTCAGGAGAAAACTGCCCATCAAGGCAATTTTGATTCAAGGGGGTCGGGGGAAGGTGAAAGTATGTGGAGTGATTTGAAGCCGTACTTGTGCAACTTGGTTACGGGCAGGGAATTGACCACAGCAATCCAAGGTCATGATTGCCATTTCCTTCACAGCCTCAAATACTCAAGCAGCCTTCCGCAAGGGTTGGCCAGGGTGTCAATCGTTTGCACTTTTCACATCAAGTTGTCCCTCTAGATCCGTTGTAACGGCCAGTTTGACCAAGTTACAAGCTTGTCGAGGAAACCATGGAAAGCACAGAAGCCCAGTCGTGCGGACCTCATGAAGATGTCCATTGCACTCCGAAGTCCTGGAACAAAGTTAACACGCTCACAATGCAAATCGATGGCCGAGGTCTAGCGCGCCCAGCGGGTCAAGCAGACCCGATGAGCCTACAGGCGGCAAGGCCATGGCAGATGTATGGAGAGTGTGGAGTGTCGGAAAGTGCTTGATATCCACTCCACACTTGGCCTTCGCCAGGGAGCAATGTGGAACACCCGAATGCCTTCGGTCGCGAACTTGGTGTTTCGACTTGTCAGGCAATTGAGGTCCCATGGCGGTTTCGTTTGTGAGCTGCGGCTTGGTCGCATGGCCATGTGTTTTGCTGCGCCACAGTCAGGTCGGATATTGCAGCACTGCTGCAACGACGCCATCAGCTAGTGTTTGGGCCTGACTGCTGTGATCACACTGGCTTTCGTGTTATGCTAGGTTGTTTGTTGACACTGCTCCTGTATATGTGGACCCAGGCAGCTGCATCCGTTGTGCCATCCACACCTCAAGAAGGCAGAAGTGGCGAGTTGACACCCCGGAATGCCCAGGAGATTCAGCATGTCGCGTTTCGTATCGCTGCTTATCCACTGCATCGCTTTGCAAATCATGCTTTGTGTTCACCAGTTGCGTGCTCTTTCTTGCATCCTATGCCATAGCCGTGCAAATTTGACTGCCAAGGAGCGCTCAGCTGAGCTCCTGAGCGCACCTACGCAGCACGGTCTGCTTCCGGGAGGCCGCGTAAAGCCGATCCAAGCCCACGCCTTTCCGAATGTTCCATGCGGATTCCATGCCATTTCGCGCAGCTCGATCCGACTTTGCACGAGAGGCGTTGGTCATTTTCGACTCGGTACAAGCTGCCTGCAATCCACGAAGGGGTGAGTGGCTCAACACGGCATAGACTGCTGCATGCTGTGGCAGCACATCCGTTGCTAGGCCCCTGAGAGCCTTGCCTATGCAGCAAAGGATCCAAGAGGCCGAGGTGGGACGTACACGTGCATGCGCTGCAGCGCTGCCCGGCCAAGCTTTCTCAGGCTGCTGAGGCCAAGTTGAAGGCTGACTTGGATGGTCTTGGAGCGCTCAGAGAGTCTGGCAAGGCAAGGCTCGCTCCGCAGCATTGCAAAATGCACATTGCTGCAAATGGTACAGTCAGCATGTCCTGCTCATAGGCAGAACTCGCCAAGCTATTTCTCACATTCAAGTATGAGCAAGATCACTGTGTGTGTGTTTGCGGAAATTATGCCAAGACTGGAAGGTTACTCGATTTTAGTCATTCAATATGGGTGTGGCTCAAAATTTAAGAGCCAGGGTTACGCGGGTTTTAGTCTTTGGTTCCAGACAAGCTATCCGAAGAAGATAATTGTTGATTGCGGAACTTTTTGGTAAGACACGACCCACGTTTGTACAAGGCTCAATAGTTCAAAACCACGACCCCCTCGCGGGGTTGGTACCTTGTTTTTTCGACTAGTGGTTTCTTTCTATTGGCAAAACCAACACAAGCGCAATACACAGGCACAGTATGGGCAATTAATTTGGGTATGCGCCCATATGTGTACATGCGCACTTGTGTATGTTTGTATCGAGTATGTGAGTATGTGAGTATTGTCAAAATGGAAGTGCATAGCAGTGCATTACATCCTTTCCTTTTGCCACGACAACATCAACATCTACAACTGCAAGCAGGAAACATCGCAACATATGCACAGAACAGATCCCTTGCGTTGAATACCACATTCAACAGGCTTCAAGCACTCACATCCAGCGACAGCAACAATAGGAGCTACATGGTACAACAGAGGCAGGCAGAGAAATGAGGAAAAGGACATCAATATCAAAGGACAAGGTGCCACAATAGACAACAAGGAGGTAAAGGATGAAAAGAAACTCATGCAACCTATGTTTGCTACAGATGCAAACAGACAACCAGGACACGTGACTAAGCAATGAAGAGTGGCGATTTGCAACTGCAACACTAGCAGCTTCAACACCAATGACCAGACAGATGACTGGCACAACAGCTAGCACTTCCACAGCGGTCAGATTCAGCAGCCACAGTACCCATGTCAGGACTACAAGAAGTAGTAGTTGCTATGATTCGCACAGCATTGCGCCACAACTAAACGTGAACATTGGATCAATGAATGCCACCGGCTACCGAGGCGCTCTTTTCAGGATCCAAGACTAAACAGCTCCAAAAACTGACACGGGCATCCGGGACTGTTGCAAGTGTAGTGGATACAACATGCTCTGCAGTGAAAACATCTTTGGTGCTGCGCTTCACACGCAGGTGCATTACTTGAGTTTTAACGCGTGGGTATACATATACCTATATATATATATTAAGATGGGCAAGCATGTTTGTGCTTGCCTTTTGTGTTTGGTGAGTTGTGCCATTGTTGCGGCAGTTTGCCTCTTGATCGATTTGCCTTGGATTCACCCACTTGCTGCCATTTGTTCAGGTCTAAAATGTTGCCTTCTGTGAAAAAGCAAAATCCGGTGCTGCCATCACGCCTATGCACACGCAGGACCAGGCGGAAAGCGTTCTGGACGCTTTGTCCTTGGCAACAGCTTCGCTGCAAGCAAGAGGTATACCAGGCTTGGTTCTCGTTTGGTTCATGTCAATCAACACAAACTTGGCATGAAATCAGAGGAATTCAATTTCACGTGAGTAGAGGTACGCAAGTACAATTTCCCTCAGGTGCTTCATCCAGCTCGTCTTGACCGGTTTTCTGGCCCTACGATTGAGGTATGAACCTTTGGACAATGAGGGCCCTGTCCCGTTGACCAGTGACCAGTGCCAATGCTGCATGGGTATCTTTAGCACGCCACATTCTCTTGGCGCATCTTGGCCTAGTGCTGTCAAGCCGATTGTTCGTTCTGGCTGGCAGCTTGTAACGAGGAGAGAAGTCAGTTTGCAAATGCGCTGTAGCCTTGAAAAGCGCGGCAAGTGTGCAAGTTGGCTGAGCAGGGACATTTTTTGCCTGCCCAGCAGCAAAGCCTGTACGCAGCAGGCATCGCCAGTCCATTCATACAAGTGTCGGCACTGTGCCTGATAGTGGTTCTTCCTTTGAAATTGAACTGATTGGATGTCGAGTGCAGAGTTTCAACCGCTTAATTCAAGAGCATGCAGCAGGCATCAGCAGGCACACCAAAATTGTAATTAAACCTTCAAAGCGCTGCATGCTCTGCACAATAAACACGCCTTCCATGGAGAGTGCAATATTGTTGCAGCGCTTGTTATAATGACTTGAACAAATATGCGAATTATATATAAAATTGCTTAGATTTAGTCCAAGTCGTGCATGTTATTTTTAAGAAAAGGAAAGGGAATTATATATATATATTTTGAAATATAGTCATTGAATTATAGTTATTTATATATATGATATATATATATAAGGATTTACCTCTATCGATAAATTGCATGTTTTTTTTACACGGGTAAGGAGGGGTTGTGTAGGTTTTCCGACTCGGTAACATTTACCCTAATTGTGCGGAATGTTTACCTTTAATTTTGTAGGTTATTTACCCTTAATTTTGTTTAATTTTGTTGGTAATTTATCCTTAATTTTATTGATTACTTGTTTTTAATTTTATTGGTAATTTACATCTAATTGTGTGGGTTATTTATGCTTAATTTTGTTGGTAATATATTATTAATTTTGTTGGTAGTTTATTTATAATTTTGTGGTAATTTATCCTAAGTTTGGGACTCGTTATTAACTCCCAATATTGTAATTTTTGGGGTTAATAACGAATCCAAAAATTGGGGGTATATTTTAGGGTGTTCTAACGATATATGAAGATTTACCCTCTAATTATTGGATTCGTTATTAATCCCGAAATTTCCAAGATTGGGGGTTAATAATCACAAAATTGGGGGCAAATTATCCATACGATTGGGGGTAAATAATCCACATAATTGTGGGTAAATTATCGATAAAATTGGTGGTAAATAATTAACAAAATGGGGGGTAAAAAATTAACAAAATTGGACAAAATCGGTGCTAAATAATCCACAAAATTGGATGTAAATTACCGACAAAATCAGGGGGTAAATAACCAACAAAACTAGGGGTAAATAACCAACAAAATTGGGGGTAAATAACCCATATAATTGGGGTGAAATTTGAGGTAAATTGGTGGTAAAGAGTTATTGCTATAGGCAAGGCCTAATACAAATATATAGGATATGAATTGTTGTTGTTTTAAAATTATACGTTCGATTTAATATTGTTAAACATGTGGTTAAAAATGTATTTATTTTATATTATTTGGGTTTTATATATATATATATAGGTTGTTGTTGGTTGTTTGTTTGGTTGGTTGTTTAGTTGTTTGATGTTTGTTGTTGTTGATATTATTGTTGTTGTTGTTGTCGTCGTTGTTTTTGTTGTTGTTGGTTGTGGTGGTTGTTGTTGTGTAAAAGAAGAATGTAAGTTTATGTTTGATTTTTTGTTGATATAATTATATATATATATATTATATGATTAATTCTTTAATTAGATTTTTTATTTGAATTGTTATATCTATATTTTATTGACAAAAATATGTTATTTGGAAACATATTTTAAGATATGTTATGTTGTATTATAATATATAAATATTTGTTAATAAATTGATATGGTTTTGGGGTTATATTGTAAATAAAATATTTATGGAGTTGTTGGTAATAATTATAATATTATATATTTTGTATTAATTGATACTTATTGATTTTTTAAATAATAAAATTTAGAAAATAGATTGATTATTTTGTTTGCAAATAATAATATTGGTTTTATATTTTTGACTTAATTAATAGGGATATAGAGATAATGTTTTTTATAATATAATGTTTTTTGTTTTTTTCTTTGGTTCCTTTATTTGTTTTTTTTGGGGGGTGTTTGTTTTACTCTTATTTGAATTCGATTGAATGATTTGATTAAACACTTTGAATTATATGTTTGTTTCGATGCGATTTTGGTGAAAAAGGGTAGATTTCCTAATTAAAGATTTGATTTGTTTCTGGGTTTGGGAAGAAATTCTTCTTTTTTGTTACCATTTGTTTTTGGGGCGATCGCCATAGAGGGACAGGGAAGAGGTATCATCACCCTCATCATCATCCTCCCTCATCATCATCATCATCATTCTTCATCATAACCATCAACATCGTCACCGTCATCATCGTCATCATTCATCATCAGCATCGTCGTCATCCTCATCATTATCATCATCATCATTCATCAGCATTATCATCTTCATCGTCGCATCACCAGCAGCATTATCCATAATCATCATCACTTTCATCATCATCATCAGCATCATCATCATCACATTCAGAATCATCATCGGCATCATCATCGTCACCCTCATCATCATCATCACCGTCGTCATCATCATCATCATTCTTTATCATAATCATCAGCGTCGTCACCTGTCACCGTCATCATCGTCATCATTCATCATCATCATCATCATCGTCGTCATCCTCATCATTATCATCATCATCATTCATCATCAGCAACATTATCCATCATCATCATCACTATCATCATCATCATCAACGTCGTCATCCTCATCATTACCATCATCATCATTCATCATCAGCAGCATTATCCATCATCGTCGTCATCCTCATCATTACCATCATCATCATTCATCATCAGCAGCGTCATCCATCAACATCATCACTATCATCATCATCATCAGCGGCATCATCATCATCCTCATCATCCATCATCATCATCAGCATCATCATCATCATCGTTCATCCTCAGCATCATCGTCATCAGCATTATCATCATCTTCATCCACCATTATCATCATCACCATCAGCATTATCATCATCATCTTCAAGTTTGCGCTTGGTAGTTCAAGGTTACTGCTGATAAAGTTTGAACCAATCACGGAGCCTGCTGGACCCGGGCAATACGAATCAAAAATGGAGGAAACAGAATCTTCATCATCACCTCATCATCAGCATCATCAGCATCAGCATCATCATCATCCATCATCATCGTCGTCGTCATCATTACCATCATCATCATCGTCATCATCATCGTCATCATTACCATCATCATCATCATTATGATGACGATGATGCTGATGATAATGTAGAGATGAGATGATCATGATGATGATAGTGATGATGCTGATGACGGATGATGATGATGATGATGTTGATGCTGATATAGATGATGATGATGATGATGCCGATGATAATGATGGATGAGGAGGATGATACGGCCACAAGTTAGTCTGATCTTCTACAAGTTAATTTGACCCCCCCCTTATAAGCCAATCTGATGTTGCACAAATCTTTTTGATGCTTCTGCAAGTGAACAAGTTAATTTGATTCCTCTAGGCTTAGATGGTATCGTTTATGCAAGTGATTACTGAATTGAATGAGGATAGTGGATCGCGGCTCAGATGATGCTATGGCAACGATGCTGATCGGGTGGAATTCTGTTTTATTTCTGTTTCGGGCACGTAGTGATTAGCTTTGATCCGCATGATTAGGAGAGCCGTAACCAAGGGGCTCGAGTGGAGGGACCGTTCGCCAGGTGCGCGCGATCCACCAGGCTTGGTTCACGGCCAGTGTGACTCACATCGTGGATGAGACGGGCCTCGGTCTATTTTGTGGGCGTGCTGGAAGAGGAAATTTCCACATCATCGCCAGCTTACCGCTGTTCAAGCAGGATGCAAAGATCGTGAATCAGAAAGTGCTGACTCGAACCTATGGGCCCTCCAGCGATCACCAAGAATGCCTGCAACAGGGCAGCCGAAGAGGTTAGGCGTACTTAGGCTTCAAGTTCTGAAGGCCAGACCATTGTCGGGCCTGACCCGGTGTTTGTCTCGGTGGCTGGTGAGAACGGGCATATGGTAAGCGATTGGAAGGTGGTTCCACCACTCAGATCATTCCGGTATTGTTCGCTCAAGCGGATCAACTGGCTCGCATGCAGCGGAAAGTTTGCCAGAAGGGCCCAGCCGAGTTCGGCCCCTAACCCGTTGGGACCAAGCCAGTAGGAGCCTAATCAGGCGCAGGACTGTCGCGCAGCTTTAGAGCAGTTATTCGTGCCGTTTCCATAACATTTCATTAATTTTTCTCCTAGTCAGACGGGCTGGATTCCGGTTTGGTATTTCTCCCCCTGTTCTTTTGGGGGGGGTGGTTGGCCCTTGTTCTAAGGCTGATTTCCATCGATGAAGGTGTTGGGTGGAGTGGGGGCCTTTCGATTGGATGCTGGATCGAAGCCTTGTCTGGCGGCTTCTCGTGATCTCTTAACATTCCCCACCCAATGCAAAAGAGGCCGGGCTCCCTTTTTGGAGGGGGCTTCCCGTCGTGATCCGCTGCAGGTTAAGCCCCTGTCGATAGGGGCCTAAGAGAGATCGAAAGGAGCTGGAGATCTTGCGCTTTTCCAGGTTGTCCTCAGAAGACAGACCGAGCGCCCGATCGAGGTCTTATATGTCGGTTCTGGAAACGTGCCGATCGCGCTGCTTTGGGGACCCTTGTGAAAGTGTTTTGGCCCCTTTCTCTTTCCCCCCTTTCTGGTTTTCGTTTAACATTTCCAATCGCCGATTTTTCGGGGTTTGAGGTGAAGCGTTACTTCGATTTCAAAATCCAAATTTCTTTAATGATGGATCTCGTGATTGCTTGGATGAGTTGAGTGTATGACCATACTGCAGATTTTCAGTTGAAGCATCCCTCATGGATCGCTCAATTCGCCCTTCCTTTGTTCGAGCAGCCTTTCCGTGATGCCCTGGGATTAGTGGCCATGGACCAGTCTGAAAGATGCTGGCGATCGATGGGGACGAGCCGTGGGAGCAGGGTGCTAAACTCATTCAGCTGCTTCCGGCCATGGACGCGGAAGCTGAGGAGGTGCTGGCTCAGCGTCTACACATGATCGACACCCTGTTTGCATTGATCAAGGCGTCCAGGAGTGTTATCGTTGCCCAGATTGCTGTTGATTTGGATTTCGGTGCCGATTCGGGAAGCGCCCGCGCCAGACCCAAGGGCAGACTAGCAGGTTTCACGCCTTTGGCCATTGAAGGCTTCGCGATCAAGAAGCCAAAGGTCACTTTGAGCGAACAGGACCCAGTGTCCTCCCTCAAGGCTGAGGGATGCGAAAGTGGGCTGCCAGATTGGAAGCCATCGCAGTCCGGGCAGGTGATGGGTCGGCGATGAATGTCCGCCGGCCTGGCTCGGCACTTTTGGAATGTGATAGCCTGGAGCTGCAAGCATTGGTCTTCGCCTCGGGGGCCTTCCAATCGGTTAGGTGCCATGTGCGACACTGGGAGCGATTGGAGTCATGGGCGCAGGCGCATGCAGCCCGGATCTATCCCCTCAGCTGTGGAATTGGCCTATGTAGGACAGGTGGTGGAAACTGAAGAACTTGAGAATCTCACCGATACCATTGCCAAGCTGACCTGGCACTCTCCTCGTGTAACCTTTCTGGATGCGGCTGTTCACCATGGGGCAGCCGATCGGACATAGGTCTGCAAGCCAATTGGAAAGACCCATCTCAGCTCGTTCTCAAGCACGCTCGGCGTCGGAAGCAGATCTCCATGAAAATGGTGCGGGAGTTGGCTCATGACCTTAAAGCTCAGCGGTCGTCCAAGACATCGTTCGAGATCGACGAAGACGACCATGCTTCCGACACCACGTTTCTGGAGTTCTAGATGAAGAACACCAAAAAGGTCAAGAAGTTGGTGAATGCCGAGTTGAAGTATCATGCCGTCCTCAGGATCGACGGGGCCGAGCCTGAAGAATTGTTGCGCGGTAGATGGTGCCTCGACCTGTGTTGGGCAGAATAGCTCTGCTGCAGATGTAAGGCAAAGATTCCCGCTTCCTTTTTGAAGGACCTGGGCCTCTGATTTGGTTCGGTCTGGTTAAGAATGTGAAGTTGGTGAATCGTATTCTGCGCCACCCATCCGGATTCGTTCTAGTTGATAATCTAAATGCAAGATTCTGGTCCCAATCCCCCTTCTAGCTTGTGTTCATTGCATCGACACGTGCCATGGTCGATCGCACACACTACGTGTCAGAAGACAAGATGCCCAAGCTGGCTTTGCGCCAGATTTTCGGGCGCCAACAGCTCAGCGAGCACCTCTGTTTGGCGGCAACAGAAATGGGGTTGTTGTCGATCGACACCTTTGCGATACTGGGCGACTCGTTGACCACGGCCAAGGACATCTTGAAGCGCCTCTGGCCGGATTTGACCGCTTTGGGTCCTGATCCCCCAAGGCAAGAGATCGCTTTGATGTCTTTGGCCGCAGTGTGGCAAGCCGCCTCAGCTTTGCAAAGTATGCGGCCAGGCGGGCTCGCGTGGAGGAAGATCCTTTGAAGGTTCCCGAAACGCCACAAGAAGATTACGTAGATTTCCGTGCTCGCTTTGTGGACGCCCACCCCGACGTTATCTTGATCGATGCACAGAAAATTTATGGAGCGCCCTTCTATGAATTTGCGGAGATCCGCACTTGGGCCGTGCAGAGATCAGGTCTAACGCGCAACGCAGAGGACTTGTTGACAATCTCCAAGGCTGACGAGCCCGACCAGGTTACAGACATGAGCCATGTTTTCCATCGGTTGCATGCGTTCGTCATGTCGTTGGAGTTCCTCAACATCTATAAGTACTCCTTGCAAGCGGGCACCCTTCAGTTCAAGCAGCGTGCCGATCTGGCGGCTTGTTAGGAGCAACGCGCGTTGCAGCTAGTTCCCTTTTCAGACCGGATCCTGTCCCATATTCCAGACCGCCCGTTGCGGCAGCTGCTGCGAGGAGTTCCTGATGATCAGCCAGTGCAGATGGGCTCCTTTTTCCATCTGCCTGTGGCGGGAAATGGTCTCAGCATGTGGGGCTGCGGACGCCAGCTTGCCGGATGAGATTCTGGCCGGGCTGCGGATCGTCGGCCCGATTGCCAAGTCCGGCCGCTGGCCGTCTTTCGACAAGCCGCAGCCCCTGTTGCTAACAATTGATTAATTGGAGTAGAGGGCATAGGAGTTCCGCGCAAAAGTAATGAGCAACATCCGGAAGACCGTGATCACTGTTCATTCTGCCGAGGACTGGAAAGCCTCACTGAAGGATGTTGAGGAGGGCTCGGCCTTGGGCCCGTTCTTTGCTTATGAGGAAGTAGACAGAGTGATTAATTGCCATGACTGGATCCCGACGCAGAGGAAGAACAAGGTGAGGGGTTACGACTCGGCCACGATCAATGGGATTAACCTCGCAACCGAGATCACTAAGAAGCTCCAACTACCGTCCACGGATTCCAATGTGGCGGTCATTCGTATGTTGAGATAGAAGATCCGTGGGCCGCTCGGCGCCTGGGTTCTTGATAAGAGAAGGGCCTACAGGCAAATTCCGATCAGGCCTGAGCATCGAAAATTCAGTGTGATCGTGCTGAGACACCCTACATCGGCGCGGGTTGGCTTCTTTGTGACGATTGGCCACTCTTTCGGGCTGGTGTCGGCAGTCTATAATCACAATAGACGTTCAGTTTTGATTACGGACGTGCTCCGGGGCCTCTTCGGAATTTTGGCTTTCAATTTCTATGACGACAAGTTTGGGTTTGAAGGGGCGGAGACAATCGAGTCCGCCTTTCTGCTAGTCCAGAAGGTACACTGGTGGTTGGGCGCTCGTTTCGATTAAGAGAAGCTTCAGTTCTCTGGACAGCCGGTGATTTTAGGGGTCACCTACGATCTTGAGGGCCGCATTTTGAAAATCAAGCAAGATCGCAAGGACGAGTTGCTTGATGAAATCAATGCCATCTTGTCGTCTCAGGTCCTTGCTCCAGGATATGCAGGGAAATTCCGTGGCAAGCTCATGTTTGGGGCTTCCCAGCTGTGGGGCAAGGTTGGACGGCGTACTTCAGGGCGCTCGCCGAGAGGCAATACTCTTCATGCAAGGTGAGTAAGGCCTTGATCTTCGCCCTGAAGCAATGGAAGTGGTTGATCGTGCAAGGTCCCCCACGGTCAGGTTCAACCAAGGCCGGCCGAATTTCGTTATCTTCATAGATGGAAGCGCCCCGTCCGGACGCACTGGTGATTGTGAACCGCCTAGGATCGGTGGAGTGTTGTATTCAAAGGCATCCCCCCTGTGCAGTTTACGGCCGAGGTACCTGATGGTGCGATTAGCCGCTGGATCCTAAGGAATCAAGGCAACACCAGATCGCCATGGTTGAGTTACTCGTAGTTGTAGTCGCCCTGGAAACGTTTGCGGAGTCATTGAGGGACAAGTTCGCTCTCTAGCTTGTGTGTGTGGATTCCGAACTAGTTCAAAGCGCCTTGATCAAGGGCTACTCTGGAAAGGATGATGTCTGTGAATTAGTAGAAATGGTTTGGCAGATCTCGCTGAAATTGCGAGTGAACATTTACCTCGATCGAGTTCTAACGGATATGAACCCGTCGGATTTTCCCTCCAGGAATGATCTAGAGACGGGTAACCGGGCCGGTTGGATAACCATTGAGCCCCGGTGGCCTGATGTTGTTTCTCTGTGCGGGCCTGAAAAGTAGCTGGTTGGTTAGCTCTGCCTGATTTCCTGTTCAGTGGGCTGGTGACGGACCTCTGTAGCGGTATCGGAGACCATTACTGGATAGTCTCTCCAGTTCCTGGCCTTATGAGCACTGGGTGCGATCGCGCCATTGCCGCCTAGCGCTAATCTCTTTAGCGGTCCATAGATCTGGGCCCGCGGGGAGTAGCTGGTTGGTTAGCTCTGCCTGATTTCCTGTTTAGTGGGCTGGTAACGGACCCGATTGTGATAGGCCTTTCAGTTTCATTCACTAACTAGTGTGATCCACTCTTTGGTGACGTGCCTAGCCGTGAATCTGTCCTGATTGCTCATTGGACAGGCGCAGAACTGACCGTGATTCTTGTTCAGGCTTACTCACCCACGTCAGAGCCTGTGCAAAAAGAGGGTGCGCGTTTGCGCCCTGGGTATCTGAGAGAAGGAGGGGAGCCGAGCTCTGGATTCAGAGCGGCTTGTTTTGGGATGTGACTAGATATTATATTTTTGAGGATTTGTATATGTTTGCTTTTGTTTAGCAATTGTTAAAAAATTACATAAGATGTATTAGGCTATATAGTATGAATTAGGTTTACTAACATGGATGGTTTTTATAACCGAATGTTTTATCGAACGTTTTGTAATTTTGGCTGTTTTGATAACGTAAGGGCTTTGTTTACGGCTGTTTTCTTTACGCTCCGCCGTCTTTGCCTTAATCATATAGCCCGCCCCTTATTTTGGTGTACCGTGCGCAATAGTCATTGATAAGGCACTTACGGATTGCTGCCAAACAGTGTCGGAACTGCCGACAATTAACTTGTGTCCTCATGTGGTGGTCGCGGGCATATGTTTATTTGAGCGCGTAGTGTTCTTCATGGACGTGTGTCTAATTGAATCCATCTTTCTACTCGCTGACCGGTGCCCCCATACTGTACACAAGCCACACTGCTCAAGTATTGTTATGATACGCTATCCGTAGTTTCCGGCGACCCCTATACTAGTCCCCCCTTCATTATCCAGATATGTCGTGCCGCGTCTGTCGCTAGGGCCCCTCCTCCTAGAAACTAGTGTGGCCTCGGGATCGTGTTTCCCGCCGCTACAATGGTACTCCGGCCGAATCGTTGTCCGCGCCAATCCCGATCCTTTCTCCACGGCGCAAATTCCCGCCTCTTCGTGCGACCCGGCAGTCCCCAAAATCTTGTTAAATTTGGTTTGGAGATGGGGGGCTCTGCGAATTTTCGCTCAGAGCTCTCGTAACATAACCCGGCCAAATTTTCCCGAATATTTAACTCGTTTCTAGCGATCCAACTCTCAAATCTCCAAATGTAACCCCCGTAAAGGCTTTCAAATTTATATATAATCTTCCAAAAAAATAACGATCCAAATATATGAGAAATTTGAGAATTTAATCATTGCAATTAATTCACGCGAACATTTGCCTTATGCTTCATAACGCTAAATCCATATATATATAAGGCTTTATTTCTTTATTTTAAAATTCCCAAAACTATTAAAATCCAATTGTTTTAATATAATTTCATTTTTTTGTATTATTTAATTCTCAATTTTATTGTATGCCTTTACCTAAATCAATATATCCATAAATCTTAATAATTATTTTCTTTCTCTTTTTCCCTTTTCTTTTTTTCTTCTCTTTCTTTTCTTTATTTCTTTTTTTCTTCTCTTTCTTCTTTTTCTCCTCTTTCTTACCTTTCTTCTCTTTCCCTTTTTTTCTTCTCTTTCTTCTCTTTCTTCTCTTTCTTCTCTTTCTTCTCTTTCTTCTCTTTCTTCTCTTTCTTTTCTTTCTTCTCTCTCTCTCTCTCTGCGTCTCTCTTTCTCTTTCTCTCTCTTTTTCTTTCTCTTTCTCTTTCTCTCTCTGTCTCTTTCTTTTTCTCTTTCTTTTTCTCGCTCTCCTCTCTCTCTCCTTCTCTCTCTCGCTCTTTCTCTCTTTCTGCCTTTTTTTTCTTTCTTTGTTTTTTGGTCTTTTTTTTTCATTTTTGGTTTTCTGTTTTGTTCTTTATTTTTCCATGTTTTCTTTTTTTTAGAAAACATATTATTTTCTCTTTCGTTTTTCTTTTTTTTTCATTTTATTTTTTTTCTCTTTTGTTCTCTCGTTCTCTCTCTTTATTCTTTTCCTTCTTTTGCATTCTCTTTCTTCTCTTTTCTCTATTTCCTTTTTTTCTCTTTCTCTCTCCTTTTCTATTTCTCTCTTTTTGCTCTTTCTTTTTTCTCTCTTTTATCCTTCCTTTTCTTCTTTTTTCCTGTTTTTCTCTACTTCTATCTCTGTTTTTCTCTCTTTTTATCTGTTTTCTCGCTCTTCTTATTGTTGTTTTTTCGTTTTTTTGTCTTTCTTTTTTTCTTTTTTTGATGATTTTGTTGGTTTATCGTTTTTTGTATTTGCTTATTTTTATAGGTTTCCTCTCGTATTTTTGCTCGCTTATTTATGCTTCTTTTTGCTTTGTTTCCTCTCTCTTTCTCATTGTATTTTCCTTTTCTTTTTTGTTTTTCCATTATTTGTTTATTTCTTTTTCCTGGTTTTTTTCGAGGTGTTTTCTCCTTTGTTTTTTGTTTTTTGAATGTTTTGTTTTTGTGTTTTTGCATATTTTGGTTTAGTTATTTTTGCCGTTGATGGAATTAATCGGATTTTTTTAATTTTGGGAGAATATTAATTTGTTCGCCGAATAGGTAAGCATAACCTTTATTATTGAGTCTATCGGCTTGTTAACCCGTCAAGCAACTGTTTTAAGATATTAAGGATTAACACAACATTGGCCACGTTAGCAACATGAGGCGTGTGAGCCGGTTGATTTCGACATCCCATTTGGACATTGGTTATTGGATTGTCCCCCAAAAAAAATCAGAACTTCTCTTAGCGTAACACGCAGGTGTCAACTCAGAGAGGTGTCATCAAAAGAGTTACCTAACAAGACCTGGCACAAATATGGGATAGGGTTGTTCAAATCAGCCATATTATCCCCTGTGGCGCGGCAATGGATTTCCCTGCAGCGGCGTCCCGTGACGGATTCTAAATTAAGATGAAGACTCTTCCAATTTGGAACGATCCGTAGATGTTTGGGTCTTTATTCCATGACATAAGTTCTTTTTGTAAGCGCGGCTCGGAAGTTTCCGAATTTTTTTGCTACATTTGAAAGGTGTTTTTTGGATTTTCGCTTCGAGCTCTCGCGACATAAAGCAGACAATTTTGCTTTTCCCGAATTTTGGGTCGCTTCCTCAGAATTCTGGACATTATTTCCGAAAATGACTGCAAAGTTTGGCGGTGCTGTGACACAATTAAAGGGTTAAATTTCCGGGAAATTTGGGGACTTGCTCGATTCGGTTTTTCCGATTTTGTTTTTCATTTTTGTTGATCCTTTTCTCTTTCCTCCTTTTCCTCTTTCTTTTAAGCTCTGTTTTCTTTGTTTTTCTAATTGTTTATCCTTCTTTGTTCTTTCTTTGTTTTTCTCTGGCTCTCTTTCTTTTATTTTTCTTTCTCCTATTTCTTTTTATCTCTCTTTGTCTCTTTCTTTTTGCGCTCTGTCTCTTTGTTATTCTGTGTTTTTGTGTCTTGGTCTTTCGTATGTTTCTATGTTTTTGTCTCTTTGTGGTTGTGTGTTTGTAGCTCTGTTTTTGTGGTTGTGTTTTTGGGTGTTGTGTTTTGTGTTTGTTTGTTTTTTGAATTTTTGGTTTTTTGTTATTCTCTTTTTATCTATTTTTTGTTTTCTTTTATGTTTTGTTTATTTTCATTTATTTGTTTTATTTTTTGGTTTTTCTTATTCTTTGTTTTTGTTCTTGTATGGTTTTTTATTGATGGTGTATTTCTTGTTTTTGTTTTGTTGTTTATTGTTTGTTTTGTTTAATCTATCTATATTTGACGACTCGTGTGTTTGCGTTTGCTTGTTTGTTTATTTGTTTGTTTGTTTGTATTATGTTATGTCTATTTTTAGTATGTTTTGTTTGGTTTTGTTTGTTCTTATTTAATTTTTGGTTATTTGTGCTTGCATTTGCGTATTTGCATCTATTTTGTTTGTTTGTTTTATGTTCTTTTTGTTTTTCATTTTTTTACCTCTGTTTGTTTGTGTGTTTGTTTCTATTTGCTTGCATTTGCCTTGCCTATTTTATTTGTTTTACTTACTTTGTTTGCATTATCTGTCTTGTTTACTTGGAAATAACGAATTTCTTTAGTTATATATTTATATATATATATGAAAAATACATTTATTAAAAGAATTTATATATAATAAGTTGAATATATAATATTATAAATACAAAAAATGAATGAATTTGTATTGTGTTATTTAAAATTCATTGAAATTCTTAATTAATATGCTTGAAAAATATATATTATATATGATGCCTCTTGGCTATTAAAACACATAATGCGAACCGGCAATATTTGTATATTTTCGAGTGTATTCTAAGAATTCATAGATGATTGGATAGAAATAATTATGATGGTTATTTGTTGCGGGGAGATCTCTTTTTTTTAAATTTGATGATTTATAATTTGTGTATTGCCTACTTCGACCTAGGCGAGTGCGCAATGTTGTTCGATTGTAAGCACCAGAGTTGGTTAAGTGGCGATTTAGGACTGGACAGGTTTTGGTGTTATTGGATTAATTGATGTTACGCGCCGAAGCTATATAGGAATTCCCGAGGTAAGGTAAACCGACGCATAGGACGAGGAATGAAATTTAGAGTTAAGAGATAGTGGCGTTGCGTGTTGGGACAATGAATATTACGGGCGGAAATTGTGCAGAAAGTCTCGAACCAAAGCAGAGTTATGATGATTATCTCGCACGATAATCTTGATCGATTATGTTGACGTTAGGTTTTCTCCATGTTTGGATGGTTAATGAATTATACCTTAATTTGTAAATTATCCTAGCGATTTCTAACAAAAATTGTATTTTAACAAGATTTATTTAAATCTTAAAGCCTTTTTTTTTATCATTATAGTATATAAATGAATATGATATTTTTGGTATTTATATTCAAATTTAAATTCAAAAATATAATAGTTAATTTAAAATAAATAATTAATATTTTGTAAAATTATTATATTTTAAAAGTATAAGTATAAATTAAAATGTAATTATGAATACTAATATATTGTAAAAAAAAATGATTTTTTAATTGTATATATTATTTAAAAAAATATTATAAAAATATATAATTTAATTAGTAAAAATTCAGTTTAAGAAAGAATAAATAATTATAAGAATGTATTGAATAGTTTATATATTTATTTTTAAAAACATATTATTTAATAATATGGTTTTTAATGACAATTATTTATATATTTAAAAGCAATTCTATTTATGAAAGAAATATGTTATAATGAAGATAATATTTATATAATATATATATTATTCATAAAATGGTTTAGCTATAATATATATTTCGTTGTTTTCGAAATAATAAAAATATTTGATTTATATTATTTTTAAAAACTTATTATTTAAACATAGTTTTTATATATTTAAAAATATGTTTTTAATATTTAATATAGATATAATAAGTATATGTATATATATATATGTATGTTAAATAGAAACATAGATATAAATATAATAATAATAAATAATTATATAGAAATATTAATAATATTCGATAAATCAAATATTTAAAAGCAAATCTAAAAATGTAATCCCACCTTGTTCGATATCTAGCTAGAAAAAATGAAAAGATATTTGAAATCCTCCTACCACCTCTCTATTAATTCGAGGCTTATGCTTCATTTTGCCAATGATTTTAATATTCCTTCAAGTAGAACTCTAGAAAACACGATATGTGTAAATGTCTTTCAGTGCATTGTAATGGCAAAGGGTCAGAAAAAAAAAAAGGAAAAATAAAGAAGAAATACAGAAAAGAGAGAAAGCCAAAAAGAGAAATAGAAAGAAAAGAGATGGGGAGGGGAGAGAGAAAGAAAAAAAAGGAGGATAGAGACAATGGAGATACAAAAAACGATAGCGAGAAGATGGAGATGGAGATAAAGACACATACATAGAAAGGAGATGGAGAGGGGAGAGAAAAAGCAAAAAGGAAACAAATAAAAAGAGATATGGGTGGAGATAGAAATAGCGATGGAGATGGAAATAAAGATACATATAAATATAGAGATAAAAGTACAAGTAAAAGATAAAGATAGAGGAAATAGAGATAGATATGGACATAGAGAAAGAAATAGAGATGGAGACGGAGATAGAGACAAGACTAAACACAAAAATAGAGATAAAGATCGCGAGAGAGAGATGGAGATAAAGATAGAGATGGAGATGGAAAGAGAGGTAGAGATGGAGACAGAGATGGAGATAAAAGGAGAGGAAGGAAAGGAGACGAGGGAACGAGATGAGGGTGGGAGAGGAGGGAAGGAAGGAGAAGAAAATTGGGAAAGAAAATGGGGTGGGATGAAAAATATAGGGAAGAATAGAGGAAAGAAATTAATGAATTAATATTAATTAAATATAATTATTGAAATTATTTATTAATAATAATATTACATTTAAATTAAATATAATATTATTTTTATTTTGATGATTATTATTAAACAATTATTATTATTTCTTTTATTATTTTATTTTTCGATATTTTTATTATTGTATTATTATTTATGTCGAATCTTATTTAATATATATATATATATCTTGTTATTTATGTAAGATAGGTTAATAGAATTTTAAGATTGTTGGAAATTTATAGAATGTATAGTGTAATAGTGTAATCATTTGGATTCGATGAT
The DNA here is from genome assembly GCA_963377175.1 of Effrenium voratum. Lineage (NCBI taxonomy): Eukaryota > Dinophyceae > Suessiales > Symbiodiniaceae > Effrenium > Effrenium voratum. The sequence goes on along the minus strand of CAUJNA010000553.1, from coordinate 78,090 downwards.
ATTGGACAATAATCCTTGAATAAACATATATAAAATTTACTTATATTTCTTAAGATAATATATCGATGTTCGGCGATCTTTTGTCTATGGCTTCTAGCCGATTATATCTCTCTAAAATTATATTATTTTATATTATAATATTGTTATAATTAATATATTCTATGCTAAATTATAATTAAATAGATTGCGAATATTATTCAACCTAATCCCAAATAATGCCGGGATATCATGCGTGCGTGCAAGCGCCACAAATCTCAAAGCGAACAGCCCAAAAAAAAGAATTCATAAATTAGCCCGGAAATGCAAATATAACAAAATACCACAAATATCAATGTTTTGCGGATAGAATCATGCATATGCTCCAAATATCCAATCAACAAGAAAAATATAAAAACAATCCAGTATTCAGGATAATAAATAAATTATCCACACCCCTTATTAGACCTACCAATACTCTAGCAATAAAAACCCCCTCAAATCCTTCAATATCATTTTCCGTAATTAAGCCTTCTTTATATATATACAAATATCCGCCGACATTGCTCGGCGTGTCGGATACTTACTAGAGGATAGAGGATAACCCCCCCCCT
>CAUJNA010000553.1:27500-72500 GCA_963377175.1 Effrenium voratum | reverse complement strand
TCTTGCATTTGGAGGGGCAAGGCTCACAAACGCGGCCAATGTTGGTGTCTCCAACATGATATTCCCCATCGGGGCAGGTCGCAATGCATTGCTCATCTTCCAAATAGTACTGGTCCTTGCAAACTGTGCACTGCAAGGGAGACAAGCACTTGAAACAGGTAGATGGGCAGGGCTCGCACATTCCTCCAATCCCTCGCACACCTGGCTTGGCCCAGTAGCCATCTGGGCATGCTTCCTCGCACTTTGAGTCTGGAGTAAGGAAGGCATGATTCTTGCATTCAACACATACATCTGCGGCTGTGCACAAGTTGCACTTGTGATCACATTGAATGCATTCACGGCCGACGAGGCCATCCCCTTTGCCATAGAAGCCAGCTGGGCAATCAGCTTGGCACCATTTTGCAGCGGTCAAGTACTTGCTGTTCTTGCATTCAGTGCACACTGTGGCCTTAGTGGATCACAGCAATCCAGAAGCTACCTTAACATGTCAACCATTTGCATTCGTCAAGATTCCGATTTACAATATGGCGCATCAGTCAGGGGCTGAAGCAGTCCACTTCAGAGCAGAAAATAAAGAAACATGTGGCACTTGAGCCTCTAGGGGCTCAACTAATTGAGCGGCGTGCATGTGCAGCTTTCTTTCGCGGGGCTTTTTTTGCATCAACCCTTTCGCTGTGCTTTCGGGGCAGCTCTTTGAAACTAGCAAGGCAGCTTTTCAGTACGAAAGTAGTACAATTGGTACACCAACTTACGCTTTGGTAGATCCAGCTTGAGAATCTCAACTTTTCAACATAGTTGTCCGCTGCTGCTCAAAAACACAATTTGGCACTTTGGATCTTGGACCCACACCTTTCCACGGAGCTTTTCCCGCATTCGCTCCGCATTTTCGATTCTGGCAAACAGCCTGTGCACACTTACACAACACGGCCCAAGACCACAAAGCTTCCTCCAGGCAAAGCCATTCAAATGCATGTGGCGCTTCAAGGCAAGCTCGCGAGATCCATGCAAACGTTCTGCCGGTGTGTTTCCCTTAAAGAGAAAAAATTGCCGATTTGTGGAACTTTCTACAATGGTGCTTGAAAGAATCTCAGAATCATTGAACATCGCTAGTTTTAATGTTGAGAAGGTTTTGGAAAGTTTCGAGAGAGTCCAAGGCGGTTCATCTTTTGGGACAGCATCCCCCAAATATGCATTGCAAATCTCGAACCTTCCCGGAACCTCTCCAGGAGCCTCTCTGAACATGCTCATACTTTTAGTTGCTTGGCGGAACGCCGTTGCCATATTAAGGGATTGCCTCAGTATGGCAAAAGCAAAGCACCTGGGGGGTCGAACAGTTGAACAGCATATTGCGGCTTCTGCGGACGCCAAGCGTTCTGCTTGCAACTCCGTCTGAGGTCCAGGCATCAGTGCAGGCACTGCAATTCTCTGCACAAAGGGCGCAGCTTCGGCCGACAAGATCTATGCCAGAAGGGTAGTAGCCCTTTGGACACACATCGTCGCAGCTCGCACTGGGTGTCAAGTACATGCCGTTTTTGCACTCACTGCTGTAGTCTGCGGAAATGCACTTGCTGGCGTCGCCTAGACATATTTTGCACTCGTTGCCAATCTCCTGGTCGCCGTCCTTGTAGAAGTGATCGGGGCATGTGAAATCACACATCTTGTGGGGGGTGAGGAAGGAGTGATTCTTGCACATTGTGCACTCATCATCACTGATGCAATCGAGGCAAGTCCAAGGACAGGTAGTGCAATATCTTCCAATCAGCGCCTCTCCACGCTCGTGATAGCCTGTTGGACACTCTTGCTCGCAGGTGCCTGTTGGTGTCAAGTATGCCCCATCCTTGCATTCTGTGCATTCCTCCGGGGATGAGCACAGGTTGCAACTGCCCGGGCATTCATAGCAGGTTCCAAACAGCCCATAGTAGCCTGCTGGACAATAAGATCTGCATTGATGGTAGGACGTCATGAGGGTTCCCCCTCTGCAGGATGTACACTTCTCCCGGCTGTCGCAAGTGGCACAATTTTCGGGACACATCGGGCATGTACCACCAACAAATCCTTCACCTTTCTCTTTAAAGTGCCCATAAGGGCATTCGTCTGCACAGTCCCCGCTTGGTGAGAGGAAGTGCTGTGCAGTGCATTTTGTGCAAACACCATCCTTGGTTGTGAGCTAAGATCTTGCTCACCCATCATGCCACAAAAAGCTCTCTGATCAGCCCAAGGAGCGCTAATGCATTCCACGCATGTGTCTGAACACTTCTCGCACACACCTCCCACATCTCCGGAGCCGGAGCGCTTTGCAAAGAGACCTCAGCTTCAAGCAAGTGCCATCTTCCCAAGGATGGCACCGTGTGATCCCGCATATAAGTGTCGGGCCAGTGGGGCAACTCGCTTCGCACTTATTCTCCAGCAGGTAGGTAGAGTTCTTGCACTCTGTGCAGTAGGTGTCAGACCTCAGAGGGTCCAATGGACCGAAAAGCAAAATTCCCACAGTCACCGAATCACCGCTTCAAAACTTAGATGTGAACTCGCAGGTGTTGCAGCTTGGCGGGCACAGCGGACAGGTGCGACCTATGGAAGCGCTGCCCATCTCATAGGAGCCGTCGGGGCACTCTTCTGCGCACCAGCCATATGGCGTCAGGTGAGTGCTGTTTCGGCACTCGGTGCACTCAGCTGCACCAGTACCTGAGCACGGACAAAACGGACTTGGAAGGAAACCAAAACCTGCCCTTTGCGCAATGATGGCATTTCAAGATAGCCTGAGCGCAACTTGACAAGTGCATGTCCAAGTGCTACCGTTGGTGTACTGTTAATCCGTTAAAACTGTGTGCGCCATCATTTTCATGTTCCCTTCATATAAAGCCAGGTCGTGGTTGCCTGACCCAAAAAAGGATCCATGACCACCATCCCCATTAAGCCGAAGTAGTAGGTCCTTTACCCACGCCACAAAGCGGCTCATGCATGAACAGTGGCTGGTCAACAACTGAGATCGCAACATTGACTGCAATTCTCTGCGCAGAGCGGACACGTGCCACCAATTCCACCTGCTCCCTCCTGCATGTAATAGCCGACTGGGCAAGCCTCAGCTTGGACTCTGAAACCAGAATGAGCCTGCTGAATGACAAAACTACTTGGCCAAGCAACCTCGGCGCACGTGCCATCTGGCTGCAAGAAGGTGTGATTCTTGCACTGCGTGCAAACCTGCCAGCTGCCAGGACATGCCACAGGCATAGCGTGCCGTATGGTTTAGCAAATTTATCAACCACGACAACGACAACGGCAGCCACAGCAGAGGCAGAAGCTGCGGAGCAATCAACAGCAATTCGTAGACACCCGCGGAGCAAAAGCAGAAGCAAAAGCACAAAAAGCACAAAATGAAAGAAAGCATGCTATGGTTGTATCATTTAAGGACACGTGATGTGACTTGTTGAAAAGCTGGACTATGCTGATGTATCGTGCTTCCGCGAATTCAAGCAAACAAGCTGGACGTTGATCCCCCAAGCAAGGTCGGAATTCGACTCGCGCTCTTCAGTCCAAGGAGGCGTGGAGGCTGATTAGTGAAGTAAACTCTGCCTCGAAGGAGACACACCAAGAAGGTGCATCAGGGTCGCTTCATGGCAAGATGAGCGTTGGCAGGACGAGCTGTGAACGGAGGACCGCAGTGGAAGAGCATCACGATACGAGCAAACAATACTACACAATTTGCTCATATGAAATTGAAAAGATACGCATCCTAGTCTTGAAAGATTGAAACAGGGATGCAACATCTATTTGTGGAAGCAAGTCGTAGTCTCACTGACCACCTCCCTGTACCGTTCACTGCGATGTTGGTCGAATTACATAGAGAAAGCGTCTGTAGCCAGTTGGCATGCTTGGGGACTGCTACTGGAGCTTTGCAGGATTCGCGTGGTTTTCCCCACACAGCTCAACATGTCAGGTCACGATCCTGATAACTATGGTGTGGCATGTTTTGAAGGGCTTTGGTTCGGTGACTGGGAAACCCGAGCGTGCGAGGGTGTTTGCGCACCAGGAAGTAGGTGCTCAGCATGCCGAGTCCACAAACCCGCCCAGCATTTCATTCCTGCAGGTTGGCAGGCAAACAATTGTACTGATTGTTTGCACGAGGGGGACCTGTGTGTAGCCTGAGAAGTTCGAGCTGCGCAAATCACAAAAGGGCAACTGGTCCGTGCAGTGCGCCGCAAGAGTGGCACCGCAAAGGCGTCAGTCACACTGGGTACTGGGCACTGTGGACTCAATTCGGAATCCAAAGATAGCGTGTTAGCAAGTCCAAAGAGTGTTGCCAGCAGAAAAGGCCAGGTGTCAACAGTTTTCCCGATTCACTTGATGTTTGGGAAATGTGTTCCATGGCTGCTTCCGGCAAAACCGTGGCATTTGTGATCGCAAAATCCACTGCGAGACTCCACAAAGCAGACCCGCTTCGCGGTGACGCGCTGTACAAGCACATGCCGCTTTTCGCTGCTGCACGCATAGTTTCCGTTGCCAGGTTGAGTCAAATACATTGCTCCTAGGCCCCCTTCTCTGGATCCCATCCACCCGCAAAAATCAGTCCCTGGCTCACCCAAACCCATGCTCCAGATGCTCTCTGCTGCGAGCCGGCCCCAGCCCTGCCCGGGGCTTCCTGCGCAAGTTCAGCCCGCAACATCTGGCACGACGGCAGATCCTGTCCATTGCTAGCTTCTTGCAGGCACCCCCTGCGTTGCTTGGCTCCATGACTCGCACCTGTGAATTGCCACTTCGCCAGCGCTGTTCCTTCCTTTCGCATCGCTGATGCTGCGTGCTGGGCTTGCTGGGCTTGGCCAAGGCGGGCAACGCGAAGCGTTTACAATTGGTTGTACGAGTACGATCAGAATGAGGTGCGAGTCAAGATGACATACTCGTGTAAGCAAGGGGAGAGCCTTCTCTGGGTCTCCTGTGAAGCCTGCAAAGCATGTCTGAGTTTGTGCCATGCCCTCATCGCCTCCGGACTGTCACACACATTGCAGCCAGCTGCGCAGCGATTGCAAGTACCTCCGATTTCTCCATCTGGGTGCGAGTAGTAGCCAGGCGGGCAGACAGCTGCGCATGTTGACATCGGTGTTAGGAATGTTGAGTTCCTACAGGGCTTGCCGCTTCCACAGCTTCAGCCAGTGTTGACCCGATTCCCTCACTCTCAAAATCTGAGCAGAGCAAACCGCCTCAAGGCAACCCCGTCCTGCACTCTGTGCAAACATCTGCACTTGTGCACTGGCTGCAATTCTCTGAGCACAACGGACAAGCGCCGCCGAGTCCACCGTGTCCAGGCTTTGCATAGTAACCAGTTGGACAGCTCGCACTGCAGTTTCCAAATGGCGTGAGGTGGAGATGCATCTTGCACTGTGCACAAACCTTCGCTGTGACAATAGGCTCAATGACTTTTCAGGGCATTACAAATATTATCACATTGTATACTACATACGTGTGTGCGTGTGTGTGTGTGTGTGTGTGTGAGCCCAGGAAAATTTCCCCCAAGAGAACACAGCAAAATTGGCACCCCCTGTTGTTCTGTTGCAAAACTGTGGCAAAATCCTTGGTGCCCCACATGTCCTCCCTAAACCAACAATAGATGTTCGGATTGTTTTGAAGGGAAACCAAAGGGAAACCAAAGGGAAACCAAAGGGAAACAGCCGTTGTTGTTTAGTTTTGAAACAAAGCCGTATTGATTCAATGCAATCACACAAACTTCCGGGTTGTTAAATAATATATATATATATATGTATTAAGAAAAAAAAAATGTCAAGCCATGGCCTCTTTGTCATCGCATGCATTGCAGTTGTCTGCGCAACGTAAACATATACCACCAATGTCACCTGTGACATTGGGATAGAACGAAGGCGGACAAAACTCTTCGCACGTGTTGCTTGGAGTAAGAACCGTGGAGTCCTTGCACTCTCGGCAATCAGATGCGGAGTCGCAAGTATTGCATGTGGATGGGCACCTCTCACATGTGCGGCCAATGACCAGGTTATCGCCAGCATTTGCAAAGTAGCCATCAGGACATAGTGTCTTGCAAGTGGAGCTCGTCGGATCCAAGTACTTCTCATCGCCACACACCAAACATACTGATTGGCTGGTGCATTCCTGACAGTTGTCGGAGCATTTATTGCACAGCCCGCCCACATACTCTGTGCCATACTCATAGTAGCCGACAGGGCAGTCACTATGACACCAATCATCCGGTGCAAGGTATGTAAAGTTGCGGCACTCTGTGCACGTGTTCGCATCAGTACACTGGCTGCAATTCTCGGCACATATGGGACAGGATCTGCCTTGCATGCGCATTGCCAGAAAACAAAGCACTAGCCGCAAAGTGAACTTACTGAGGCTCTCAAAACTGAACAAGCGGACACCTCAAAGAGACAACTTTCAAATCCCAACATGCGCAAGACACCAACTCATCAGGCTACCAACGAAAATATCCACCGCGCACAACAAATGAGGTAAGGATAAACAAATCCAAGATTCCGAAATCTCCAGTACCATTGTGATAGTAGCTATCCGGACATTGGGCTTGGCAGGTGCTGTTCGGAGTGAGATACATCGAATGAGCGCACTCCAAGCACACATCCCAGCTGCTGCATTTTGAACAGGAGGCATCACATTCTTTGCAGGTCCGCCCTCTGTCTTCCATACCATCATGGTAGAAACCATCAGGACATGTTTGGACACAGTTGCCATCCGCATCCAAGTACATTGAGTTGTTGCACTCTGTGCACAGTGTGGCTGACTCGCACTTATGGCAATTGCGTTCGCAGGGCGGGCAGGTCCGTCCTGTTTCGCCACTGCCAAGCTCAAAGAAGTTGTCTGGACAGAGCGCCTCGCAATTTCGACCTGGTGTGAGGTACTTGTTATCACTGCACTCTGTGCATTCATGCTCATCAGTGCATGTGCGACAATATGCTTCACACTTTTCGCAGGTGTTGCCGATGGAGGCATTTCCGCTCTTGTAGTAAGAGGCAGGGCAATCTTCTTCACACCAATTCCATGGAGTCAGAAACTGTCTATTTTGACACACTGTGCATGTGCGCGCATCATCGCACTGGCTGCAATTTGTGGCGCACCTTGGGCAAAAGCGCCCGATTTCACTTTCGCCACGTGGGTAAAATCCTGACGGGCATCTCTCCTCGCACTTTCCGTTCGGGGTGAGGTAAAGTGAGCTTTTGCACTCTGATGCAAAGCTTGCATTGATGCATAGGTTGAACTGCGGAGGGCACTTCTGACATGTTCTGCCATCAGGGTCGGCTCCAAGATTGAAGTCACCGTCTGGACAATGCTCAACGCATTCACCTGATCGCTCCAAGAACATGGAGTTGTTGCATTCTGTGCCTTGGTTCTGCATGAGCCGTTCTGTCGATCGAGTGCGCAAGTCATGCCTGTCCCTCGTGCTTGAAAGTTATCCCTTAAGGGCGCCGCATTGCGTGTCACTGATGCACTTGCTGCAGTTCTCTGCACACATCTCACAAGTGCCTCCAATAACATCCATTCCGAACTCCCAGTAGTTGTCCTCAGCTCGACACGACACGCAATGCAAGAAAGCACCCTGATTGCAGGAGAGAGAGAGAGAGAGAGAAAGTGATATATGTTGTGCTGATGGTTTCAACCAAGAATCTGGACATTCACTTTCACACTTGAAGTCTGGAGTCCGAAAAGTGTACCTCAGTCATGGGTATATCTCAATTGCCTGTCTAAATCACTGCCTGAATCAAACATGGAAAGCCTTGGGACTCGAAAGCGATTCAGCTCTGTTTCTGAGTCTGGCACCTCTTGCACTCAGTACAATAATCTGCACTGTTGCACAAATTGCATGTCGGCGGACACAGCTTACACAGCCCACCTACGCCATCTGTGCCGTTGTCCGCGTAGTATCCATCTGGGCACGTGTCTCTACACCAGTCGTCAGGGTTGAGAAAGGTGTATTGTCGACACTGAGTGCAGCTGGTGGCTGATGTGCACAAACTGCAGTTGCTGTTGCATTGGCGGCACTCTCCCCCCACGCCATCTATGGGCTCAAGCGGATACTCCCCAGCACCACAAGTTTTGTCACACTGGTAGGTGAAGGAGGAATGATAGGTATCATCCTTGCACAGTGTTGCCACTGTCTCGTTAATGCAGGTGCTGGCATGGTTTCCACAGGGCTGGCAATAGCCCCCAACTCCTCCTGTATTCTCTGGCATGACATAGAAATAGCCACGGCCACAGGTTGCTCCACAGGTTGAGTCCGGGTTCAGGTATTGATAACTTTGGCATCCGGTGCAAATCGTGGGGGTGATGCAGCTGCTGCAATTTGCGCTGCAGGGCTCACAAGTGCCAAAGCTTTTGCCCAGCTGCAGACTCGGGTACAAACCCTGCGGACAAGTCTTCCCACAAGTCTCAGATGGAGTCAGAAACATGTCGCTGACACACTCCGTGCAATTCTCCGCACCGATGCACTGGCTGCAGTGCTCCGCACATGGCTGGCAAGTCCGCATGTAGGCACCGCTGCCAACACCATAAAAGCCAACGGGGCATTCCTCTACACAAAGCGAATCGCTTGTAAGATAAGCATCTTCACTGCAAACTTGGCAAGTGTGGGAGCCAGTACATTTCCAACAATTGTCTGCGCATGGTAAGCACTCACCACCCACTCCAACCGCGCCGGCAGGTGTCGAAGGATAGTACCCCGCAGGGCATCTTGCCTTACATACACCCTGTGGTGTGAGAAGCTTCCCGTTTTTGCATTCCAAGCACAAATCCTCACTCACGCACTTGGCACAGTCCTCCTCACATTTCGTGCACGTGCGGCCAACATCCCTGGTTCCATCTCCATAAAAGTGGACAGGGCACGTTTCGCTGCACTTCCAGTCGTCAGTGAGGTAGGTATTGTTATTGCAAACCGTACAGCGGTCTGGCGATTCACACGCCACACAGCTTGGAGGACATGGAAAGCAAATACCGCCGGTGGGCAAGCTCTCATTGGGAGAGTATGGATAGTACCCTGTTGGACACAAACTCTCACAGGTCTCCAAGTGAGTCAAGTACTTTCGGTTGGTGCACTCCGTGCACTGGTCTCCGCTTACGCATTTGCTGCAGTGCGGCTTGCATCTCTGACACTTCCTGCCCTTGTCCTTTACACCAACGCCATAGTATCCATGTGGGCAGTCTGCTTCACAAGTCATGTCTGCAGTAACATAGAGATTTTCTGTGCACTCTGTGCAAAGGAATGCATTCACGCACATAGCACAGCCAGATGCACACTTTTGACCTCACACTCAAGAGGAGGCGTGCCTGCTTGGCTCAAGACTAACCACTACACTCCATTGTCATATGACGTATGAATGATTGCTTCAACCCGATCTGGCAAACTAAGTCACAGACATTTGCCCTTGTCATTCTTGAAAGAGCCAGCGTCGCATGGACTGGAGCAGGACTTGTCTCCTTTGGAAAACTTATAACCTTGATTTTGCAAGCAACTCTGAAACGTGTCATTACAAGGATTGCCAGCGTGTGCTCTCCAAGTCTTGAAACAAAACGTCTCATATAGCCGCATCATTTGTGCAAGACCTGGCGCCAAATGCAGTGGGCTCACCAACTAAGCTTCTGACCGTCAATGCAGCTCAAGCACTCGTCCGCACTCACGCACGTGGCGCACTCTGAAGGACATTGCTCGCATGTTCCATACGTGCCATCCTTGTTCCCTGTTTTGCCGTAGTTGCCATCTGAGCACTTTGCCACGCATGTGTTCGATGGATCAATACGGGATTTGCCTTTGTTGAGAGCACAACTGCCAAGGAAATGTAAAATTGCCAAACGAAAGCGCCAACAAAAAACTGAACCTGACAAGTCGCTATTCAAGTACTTGCTGTCGGCACAGACTGTGCAGCTGTCAGGCCCATCACAAGAAGCACATCCGTCTGGGCAAGGAATGCATATGCCACCTGTCAAAGGCTGCTGTGGGCTCAACGAGAACTTCCTCACACGTGCTGAATGTCTTCAACACACATGTATCTGTCTTTCGTGCGAGTATGGTCATGCAGGAGAAACTCGAAGCTTGGTTCAGCACTGAGTCCTAGTCGCACTCTTTGTGACCCTGAGGAGTTCTGGGGATGTCCTGTCTGCTGTTGCTATGTATGCACATGCGAAGAAGAGGCACAAAGCACCAACATCAATTGCACAAAAGCCTGAAAATGTGCTGCAACGTCATTTTTGGGCAACAGTAGACCCCGAGCAGCTCAATTGCGCAATGTCCGCAACGTTCAGCAGCATGCGCGCATGCGCACCAGCATGCCGATCCATAAAACAGTGTGCAGGGCCTGGGCCACGTCAAGGCCAAGAACAGCCGCATGTTTGTCAGTGTTTGTCTCTTTCATATGTATATATGTATATGTGTACTATTACATAAATACATACATTTACATATGTGCATATACGTATTATACCATATGCATAAATATATATATATATATATGTATATATACATACATGTGTTAAACTTGGAGCAGCTGTGCAACCTAGATGCCTGAAGTGTAAACCTGTGAGTGAAGCGAAGCGCTGTTACTTTTGCTGCGGGCGATGATGTACCAACTACTCCAGCTGTACCAAGGCTCAAGGCCTTGATTGTACAAAGCTGCATTCCAGGTGTATCGGGATGCATGTATCTCAACACGCCTCCTCAGGATAATGTATCTCATGTACATTCTCCTGAACGGTTGAAAAAGATGATGTAGCTGCTGTACACGGAGCGCAGTACAAATCCCTTGTGGTTCGTGGTGTCAAAAGCAAGTGTCAAACAGCTACTGTTTCAAGCAGATGTTGTATCAAGCTATTCGACTGTGCCACTCAAGTGAGAAAATGTATCGCCTCAAAGTTGCTGTTGTATGGTCCATGATGTTCATTCGCAGTCGCTGTTGTAACCGCGTCCATGGCTGCTGCCTGTGTAATGAGCTCCTCCCTGCACTTGTTCATCTGGCTGATGTGTTCAGGGTAGAATTCCTGATTCTGCATGTAGCACCAGGCGCGGTGATCCTGGTGTCCCCTGATGCGCTCGATGTCTTTGATTGCCTGCGCCCGAACCGACACATTGCCTGATGTCTGCAGGTAATGAAGTACCGCATCGCGATGCTCTGCGCTGATGGAGAATCTGTAGGCCCGAGTACTCCATCACCTGTGTCATTGCAGCATGGACTGCGTCATCATCTGTTCCAGTCTGTAGGTCGCTCAGGTTGATGAGGGCGTTGTAGTCCCAAGCGAAACCGTTGGTCCATGAGAATCTCTTGAAGATGTCCAGGATGTTGCGATGGCAGATTTCTCAAATGTGTACCGACTGCTGATCGAAATCGTCGAACTGCCACTTCTTGTTGTAGCGGTGCTGGAGATGGAGGGTCTGGTACCCTCTGTTGAATGCGCTCATCTGGTTCTTGCTCAACCTGGCGATCATGTGCCTGGTGTTCGGCTGAAAGCCGATGATGTACAGCTTGTCCAACTGTGCGGATGCGATCGTGCGCTCACTGAAAAAGGTAAAGCAAAATTGTAAGAGAGTCAAATAGGCAGGTGTTGTAGATCATGTGCTCCAAAAATGGCTTCCTCATGTTGGCCTGTAGCCCAGTGTAGTCTCCCTTCAAACTGATGTATTCCTCTGCAGTCAAAGCGATGTACAAAACGTTGTTTGTATCAGCAGTCCTGTTGATGCGCCACTCCACGATGTCGCGCGCCTCCTTGCCATTGACACGCCTAATTTTGTAAAATCTCACAGATGTAAGCGACGTCAACAACTGCGTGTCGTAACGCTTTCCGGTGCGCTCATCTGATGTAGCAAGGGCGGTCAAGGCCCGCATGTCCATGGTCCGATGTGCCAGAAAGAATGTGTCTCACTGATGTAAAAGGTAAAAGGCTGCGGAATGTGACAAATCAATGTCCGACATGTATCACGCAGAAAACTATTGTAAAAGGGGGTTGTAGCACTCCCAGAAAAGATGTACCATGGCTCCGGATTTCCTATGTGAAACTCAGTTGTAGCGCTTTCACTTTGGCTGTACAAGAAGGGTAACCTGTGCAACTGATGTTTAACATACTGCGCATACTGTGTGAAACTGGTTGTGTTGACCTCACAGGCCGACTGTGTACAAGTGCTTGCTCAAGGTGTCACAGCTGACAAATTTAGTCAGTATGTCAGCTGGGTTTTCTTCGGATCTTACTTTGCGCATTGTGATGATTTTGCTCTTGACAAGTTGTTGCGCGAAGAGGCGTCGCAGCTCGATGTGCTTTGCTGTCTTCGACGCGCCTTGTCTCGTCGCTATTGATTTTGCTGCGCTGCTGTCTGTGTGTATCCTGATGTTGGTGCGTACTTCAAACGCTTCTTTGATGAAGTTGAGTGCTATGGTTGCTTGTGTTCTGCTGCCATAGTGTACTGCTGCTCCAAAGAAGCACAGTACAAATCCCGTTGCGCTTTTCCTTGTTGTCTCGCATGATGCCCAGTTGGCATCTGTGTATGTGTCAATGTTGGGTGGAATTCGCTTGTCCTGTGTTTGCATTTTTGGTCGCAGGTTGTGTCGCATGTACCTTGTTCCTTTAAGGTATCTGATCATGCGCTTGAGCTTCTTGCTGTCGAGTTGTGTTGGTGCTTGTAGTGATCTTGCTAGCTCTTATGCTCCATAGCTGATGTCTGGTCGTGTGTGCGCTAGCCATTGTATGTTGCCAACAAGTCGCTTGCGCTGCGCTTGGTCTAGTGTCATCTTCTGCTGTATCTTTCATGTGTGACACTCCTGGCGATGGTGCTGGGTTGCATGTAGTCATTCCTGGCTCCTCCAGGATGATGTCAACATAGTTGTTGTTCAAGCTGATGTCAATGTAGTCGCCTTTGTGTGAGATCTAACAAGGAAATGTATTGTTGATCCCTTTGTTAGGTCGCCTGTCTGTCTCAGCAGGACTTCCTTTTGCATCCTGCTGAAGAGCGTGTTGATGATGCTCTGTACTCCTATGAAGAGGACGTCGTCTACATAGATCATGATGTGGATCTGTAGACATTGCTTTCTGTTGGTTTAAGTGTGACTGTGAGAATGTGCGCTATGTGGTCTTGCCATTGTTTTGGTGATGATCGTAGGCCATAAATGGCTTTGTTCAGCCGCCACATTATGCGTCTGTTTTCTTCATTGTAGAACTCGTGCGGCGGTCGCATTACTAGGTTGTAGGAGATTGCTGCTGCATGTTGGAATGCAACACTGACATCTCCTGTACAGACCGACCAGTTGCACACCAGCGCCATTGTGAGTGTGCAAAACAATGGTGTACTGGCAAAGAGTCGGTCGTGGTCTGTAACGGGTTCTGTGTAGCCTTTTGCGACTATACGTGCTCGTACTTCATCGTGTTTTTGTTTGAGAACCCATCTTGACTCGATGATGTTTGCCTGTTGTTCTGGTGTCATTGTGTTCCCATCAATCTCTGTGAAGACTGATTGGTCTCTCATCTGTTGCACTTCCTTCTTCATTCCTTGCGCCACTTGTTGTAGGTCCAAGCCTTCTGCGTCGTTTATGATTGGGTCTAGTAGGATCCTTTCATTGTCGGTTTCTTCTGTGTCTTCATTGGATGTTGTCTCCATTTGTTTACCATCCTTTGTCGCGAACGTGATGGCATTAGCTCTCATTTTGCCCTTTGGCTGTTCGGCGGTCGCGGGTCGCTCCAGTACTTGTCTCTCTGCTATGGCGCGCTGTCGCTTGCCTGCGCTGCCTTCTGCTATTGCGTCATCTCTTTCTCTTGCGGGTGATGTAGGCGGTGGTGCTGGCAGTGATGGTCGATTCTGATGCGTTGGTGGTGTAGCCATTGGTGATGTTGGCTCTGCTGTTCTCTTCTGGCTGATCGCTTGCTTGTCCTGCGGTCTGTCTCTTGCCTTCTGCTGCTGCGTCTTTCTGTGATGGTGCCTTGCTTGTAGCTGGCATTGTCAATGGTGTTGTGAGAGTCGGTGTGCGCAGTGCTGATGCTGGTGTCTTCCATGGACCTGTGTGTGCACAGTCCAGTAGTTGCGGATTGTATTTGTGAGGCATGATCTGCCTTCTGACTGTCCTTGCTCTGACAATCTTGTTGTAGACCCCCATGAGGGATCCAAATCCCGTTGTAGAAGCTCGGCTCGAGTTTTGGAAATTGTTTCACTGTTGGTAGCATGTAATGCACTGTCTCACCAAACTCGCAAATTGGTGTATGTTGCTCTCTGTTCCATCTGTTGAAGTAGCTGGTGCATCTATTGCTGTGAACTGCATACCTGTTATGATGTATGCACTGCGTCGAACTGTCCAAGGCGTGAGTGGATGTTTCATTGAAATGTCTCTGTAGTAGTTTTTGCCTGATTTGTGCCTTGAGTGTTCTGATTTGCGCAAACAGTGTTCTGTGCGCTCGCTCTACTCCTCCTTGTGATTGTCTGAGTTCCTTGTGGTGATGTTGCCACTCTTGTTGGCCACTGCTGTGATGAGCGCTGTCAGGAAGTCTTCCTGATGCGATTGTAGTATGGTGCGTGTGGAAGTGCTGTAGCTGTGTAACTGCATAATCGAAGAGCATTCTCTTGTCGGTCAGTTGTAGCGCCACGATCATCCCAGATTGGATGTCAATTGCTGTGAGAATTGATGTACGTCGCTGTCATCAAAGCCTTTGATGTAGCCGAAGTCAAGCTGTATGATTGCAAGCTTGCTGCGTTGCTTTGGGTGATTGTTCTGTCTGCCTCTTGCTTGTGCGCATATTGGACACCAACTCCAATAAGGAAGGTGTGTCACGTTGTGCTTGAGTATGTCCTGTGGTGTTGGTTGCTTGGGTGCGTGTACCGCTTTTGCTTTTGTACCCTGTTCTTGTTCCTCATCGTCTGAAACTCCTGATGTTCCTCAAAGTTTGTCCAGCCTGTCCGTGGCTTGTCTGTTGTCTTTGCTGGCTGTGTTGTCCACTCATCTTCTATAAATCTTGTGTTGTGTCTTTCTCCGACTGGTTGTACCTTGGTCTGTCTCCAAGGTATGAGTCGCTTGATGTCTGGCCCGTCGTGTGTCTGCTCTAGTATGTAAAACGCTGTTCGGGGCTCAACATGTACTCTCTTCCAGTATGGGCCTTCTCTGCGCCAGTAGTCTCCTCCAGGATGTACTTCTGAAGGATGTGGAAGTCCATGTCCAGCTGCACCTTTGGCGGTGTGTGATGCTGCTGACTCCTGTAGTGTGGTGTTGTTTTCTCTCTCAATCGCGTTCGTGGGTTGTATTGGGTCACGTGTTGCGCGACCTTCTGTGGCTCGCTCCTTGGCTGTGTCTTTGTTGCAAACTGTTGCTGTAGTGTTTCTGGCAATGTTGCGCCTTTCTTGATCCTGAATGCTGTTTCTCCTTTCCACATCCGTTGTTGCGCTTTGTTTGGCGACGCTTGTCCTCAAACGTGTTCGTTGTACCATCCTTGAATTTGATGGTTGTTTTCCTGTAGTCCTCAAGTTGCTCTGCTGGGACTGAACACTGTGTTCTTGGTGGTGTGAAAAGTGTCTTCCTGAATTGCCTGTGTGCTCTGACAAGTTCTCTTGTGTGTTGAACTGGTTGTGTGTCTGTAGCGTTGTTCCTTTTGGCAAAGTTGTGATTTCTGCTTGTAGGAAGAAAAGGCCATTTCTGTCCTCCAGTGCGCTGTTGAAACCTTTGATGCGCTGCTTGGATTGTCATCCAGTGTAAGTTGGCAACCTTGTTCCACCAGCCTTGTCACTGAAAGAATTAGCTGTTTAACCTCACAAATGTAAAACGGTATGACAATTTGTTGTCCGCTGCGGTTTGTCACGCAAACCCACCTGTACCCGAAAAGCTTGTGCTCTGAGTTGTGGCCCCGCGCCATGTTCTAGTTGGCGTGGTGGGAACTGCGGCGCAAACCAGGGTGGGCATACATGTGTAGCCGCACCGCTTTCAATCATGAGCCTGACCCATTTGTTGTCTTCTGTCGGTTGTTGTGCTGCGCTAATCATGGCAATTGTTACTTCATGTAGTCCTGAGATGGGTTCTGCTGACGGATCTGCCTGTGGTGGTTGTGGTAACGCTAGTTGGTGCATCTGTGACTGGTCCTGGTGGTACCAGTTGTTGTCGTAGTGTGCCTGGTTGCACCAGTCATCTGTCTGTCTGGTCATTGGTGTCGAAAGTTCCAGTGTCGCAGTTGTAGATCGCCACTCTGCATTGTTTGGCCATGTGTCCTGGTTGTCCGCATCTGTAGCAAACATTCGTTGCGTGTTTCCCTTTTGCTCCTTTTCCTCCTTGTTGGTTGTTGTAGTATCCTTTGCCTTTCCTTTGTTGCTGTATCCTTTTCCTTTGCCATATCCTTGTTGTCCTTTGAACGGATTTCCTTGTCCAACCGGTTGTTGATTGTACTTGCCTTTTCCTCCTGTGTAGTTGGAGTAGCCGTAGTTGTTCCCGTAGCCGCCATAGCCTTTGCCTTTGTTGGGCCTTCCTTTGCCCTTGCGGTTGCCTTTCTTTCCTTTACCTTTTTTGTCGGCGCTGGTCCGTGGTTGTTGCTGCTTGATGCGATTGCCTGTAGCCTGGTGAGTGACGCGGTCGCTCTGTAGTATTCGATCATCATTGATCTGATCTGTGCATATGTTGTGATGTTTCCTGCTTGCAGCTGTAGGTGTTGCTGTAGCGGTCCTTTTGTTTCGTTGAGCAGTATTGCAGTCTTGACTGCATCTGGTAGTGGTGTGTTGTTGTCCTGTTCGTACCTGGAGAGTTGAAACCCCCATGTCGCGAAGCTCTCTTCGAACTTCTGTTCATCAAGTTGCGGTTTTAGCAGCCGTGTGAGGTACCCAATGCTCCTTGTACCAAGTGGTATGGAGTACCTTGCATGTGTCAGCCGCCATGTTTCAAATCCGTTGCATTGCATGTTTTGTCTGCGAATTGTAGATGCTGGTCCATCGCATGCGCTCACTAAGGGGTAGCGCAAGTTGTTGCTCAGTTGTATCCATTGCTCTGCTATTGCTTGTGAAGGTGCTGCTGTCTCAAGTTGGTCATTTGTAGCTGCCAGTTGCGATTGCTCTGACTGTCTCAGCAGTCTCTTGTATGCTGGGTCTTGCAGTCCTAGGTGTGCTGTCATCTTGTACTTCCATGCTTCGAAGGTGTTGTATTCCCCTGTGAACCGTGGTGGTGATATCTTGTATTTGTGGATTCCTTCCAGCTGCTGTTCCTGCTGGTGTTGCTGTTGTTGATGCGCTGCCATGTCGCTCACTACTGTGTACCTGAACCTGTGGGTGCGTGTCGGGGCTCACCCTGGGTTGTGGTCGTTGATCGTGTACCAGGGACCACTGCTCCGCTACCATGTTAAACTTGGAGCAACTGTGTAACCTAGATGCCTGAAGTCTAAACCTGTGAGTGAAGCGAAGCGCTGTTACTTTTGCTGTGGGCGATGATGTACTAAGGCTCAAGGCCTTGATTGCACAAAGCTGCATTCCAGGTGTGTTGGGATGCTCACCTCGGCCCCCAGGGCCGGGCGGTCAGACCCCTGAAGCTTGATGGGATCTTGTAAGTCAAGCCGTCCATCTCCAGCTGCCTCCCCCCTCTGAAGGCCTGAGATCATTGGAATCTTCTCACAAACTGCCCAGCTCCAGCGAGTTCCGGGTGGGCCGGCCTGGGGATGGCCTGCGCAAATCCTTCTTCAAGCCCGACCCTTGTGCAGAGCGTTCCAGCTGGTAGGTGCGGCCCCAGTCCCAGCCCGGGCAACTGCCCCCAACCCGCCACATGCCCCAGCCCTAACTAAGGCTTGGCTTGGCCCCAGTCCACTTTCCTTAAACTACGCGGCCTCGAGGGCGGCAGCCCCAGCCCTGGCTTTGCCCTTAGAATACGTACCCAGCATAGAATTATCTTGGAAACCCTCACGCAGTTCGGCGTCAACTTACTCACTCAAAAAGCACAACATTTGAAGGCAAAATAAAACAGCACTTCAAAATACTGGCACAGGCGGGCAGCGCGATGCGTTTTTTACAAGTATGTGCGGTTCAGTGTTGGCCATGCCAGAGACTATGCTAGGGTGGTTTGGGATAGGCTGGGGAGGCAGACAGGGAGGCCAGGGGGCCTTGTTACATCTGGAGCCAGAAAGAATGTGCCCAGCTTGCAGGCTAATGCTTGAAAAGACGGTACGAGCCATGCCCAGTGTCGATATTTAATGAGCATTCTCTCTGGCCAACTCATGAGTAGGCGAGCCTAACGACTAGAGCAGTGCAAAACCCGTTGCTCCACCAAGAGTCAGCCAACTCCTTTGGCACAACATCTAGGAATCTAGCAACAGGTGCAATGCAAGAGTGGAAAGAGATGGATAAAAGCCCTGAGCAAAGAGCTGAAAGGCGAAGACAAGCATGACTCAGCACAGGAACATTTTGTTGAGCCCAAGTTTGCCGATTGCATTTGCTACCAGGCGGACGCGTTCAATCAAGTGACCAATATCTTACTAAGGCTTCCGCCGACAGAAGGAGCTTCGCCCGAGAAGTCAGGATAGTAGCCTTCTGGACACTCCGAGTCGCAAGCATCACTTGGTGTAAGGAACTTATGGTTCTTGCACTCAAAGCAAACACTATTGCCAGCACATCGATTGCAATCATCAGAGCACGTCTTGCAGATTCGCCCAGTATCCCCTGTTCCATCTCCAAAATAGCCATCTGGACAAATTTCATCACAAGTGTTGTCATAAGTCAAATATGTTGCAGATTTGCACTCTGTGCAGTGCTCTGGGCTATCACATTTGGCACAGTTCTCTGGACAAGCAAGGCAAAAGCTCCCGATTGTTGGGTTATCTTCTGTGCTGGAGTGCACATAGAAGCCATCAGGGCAGTCGTCTGAGCAGGTCCCGTCCGGGCCAAGGATTTGACTATTCTTGCACTCAGTGCACCTTGGACAGCAAGGAAGCAAGGGAAGCAAGGGCAAAGGACTATGCACAGGTAACATCTACTGCACTTCCTGCTAAGCTCTCGACTGTTGGTCAGAGATGCAGCTTGAGCAATTTGCCGAGCACAAATCACATGTACGGCCAATAGCATCAGTTCCGTTGCCCCAAGTTCCCGCAGGGCAAGCCGCCACGCACTCGCTCTGCGCGGTCAAGTACTTGCCTCAGAGGGATGACAATGAGCCCCCCATTTCGCTCGATCACAACTTCCTTCAAGCTGAGTTGCTGTTCCAACACTTCAAGCAGGTCTCTCCATCCACACACTCGTAGCAGTCTTTGTGGCACGGGTCGCAGGTGCCACCAAATAGACCGGTCACTCCCCTTTCGCGGCTCCAATACTGATTGGTTTTCTTGCCCTTGGCCGGGTAGAAGCCAACCGGGCATGATTTCTCGCATGTTTTCTTCAAGCCTCAGGGTTGCAGTTGCATTTTTTGTCTGCAGCTTTTGCGGACGTACACACTTATCTAAAGAAAAAGCTACTCAATAAAATGCTGGTCGCGCCTTTGTGAGAAAGAGCTATCCTGCCAAGCCATTTCTTGGATGTGCCTTGCAGGTAAGCACCAGGCTTACACTGCATGCAATTATCGTCTGTCTGGCATTCGCTGCAATGGCCCTTGCATTCGTGACACTCTCCTCCAATGTGTCCGGATATCTTTGGAAAATGCGTTCTAGGGCATTGCCTCAAGCACTGGCTTTTGTAGAGTAGTGCCCGATTCTTGCAAGATGTGCAGACTTCCGCGTTCTCACACGTGTTGCAGTCGCCAGGGCAAACTACCTTATTCGCATACAAGTCATCAAGATTCCATCAGTACATTGAAAACGGTGTGCCATATTGAGGCCAAGCGACGCATGTCCCACCAACCGCTCCGCCACCTGCAGGTCGCTCCTCGTAGTACCCATCGGGGCACTCCAAATTGCACTCGCCTTTGTGGCTCAGAAAGGCACCGTTTTTGCATTGCGTGCACTCCTTGGCTCCACATCCCATTCGCAAAAGGCAAAGCTTGAACTTGAGACTGTAGTAGTTCTCAAGGACACTGATGACAAGCCGGTCAGCATGACTGACCAAGAGTGAACATCATATATGCGTGAACAGCTGTTAGTTTGACATGCTCACTAAAGCCACAAAAGTAAAGGTTGTGGAATGTGCTATCATGGGCAGCAACATTCGCCCAGCGTCATCTTGGTTTGGCCCATGCTTGCTGGACTGTTGATTTGTCGAGGCAGTCTTTGTCTGGCGCTGCGGTGGCTGTCAGATCACTTCAAACCAACTAGCGATGCAGCCATGTTGAGAGCTCATAATGTCATAGTTGTCCAAACTGCGTGTCTGATGCCATTATACGTCAGGTCTCCGAGGCATGCAAGCTGCGCATCTGTTGCACCGCATCTTCCTTTACGGCTTTGTGTAGCTTGGCTTGTGTTGTCCGCTCATGTGCATGGCTTTGACATCTCCGCAAGGGCATGCTGTTGCAGTGTGTTGCCCGTCCGTCTCATGGAAGTGGATGTGCAGTGTGCGAAACGCAACTGCTGTCACGCAAGGTACAAGAAGGCTATACATATATGTATATATATATATACATATATATATATGTACATGACATGACCGACTCAATGCGCACAAGTGTATGTGGCTTGATACGTGATACTTCTCTCCTACCTCGCTCACTCTCTCTCTCTCTCTCTCTCTCTTTCTGTGTCCTGCCCAATAAGCAACTTGCATCCAAGTGGCGGTTTTCGTGGTACAGGTGCTGCAATTGCCCTCACACAAGACGCATTCCCGACCAATGCTGCTGTCAGCCTCTTTGTCATTCTCCTTCGGATTGTTCGGATAGTGCGTTGCCGGACAAGTCGCTTTGCACTGGTCATCTGGCGTCAAGTACAAAGAGTGTCTGCATTCGGTGCACTTCTCCAAGAGCTCGCACTGATTGCAAACATCAGGGCATTCTGCACACTCCCCACCAATCAAGCCATCTTCTGAACGGTTCTTGTCGACCATCCCCATTTTGGGATATCTGCGATTGATATGAGGCGGCCAACAGTACTCTCTCTCCACACAGCTTGAATCTGGAGTCAAGAATCGCCCGTTTTTGCACTGCTTGGCAAGAATGGTGAACTCTTCCTCCGGAGGCCTGACAACGAAGCTGGCAATGTGCTTTGCTTGTGGAAAGAAGCATGTGCTGTGCTGCACGACTGAGTTCGGAGCGCATCGCTGTCCTCCTCCAAGGATGCAGCTTGCCGACGCAGCTTGGCCTTCTGGTCTAAGGCGTTCTGGCAGTTCTCTTCATTGAATCGGCATGCGAGACACGTGCCTCAGGATTTCAATTGAGTTGCAGCTTCGTGCGGAGTGAGACGGGCTTGAATGAGTAAACAAGCTCTAAGACAGGCACGACCTACTGCTTGATCCACGTCCTGCACAGTATGACTGGTTCAAAACGGTTCCTAGCCATCTGCCAAGACTTTGAACAACTACAGGGTATCAGTCCTGGTGCGGATAATTCGAGAAGAAACCACGTGGGCATTCATCTTCGCAGGTGAAGTTCTGTGTAAGGAAAGCAAAGGATCCACACCGCAAGCACCTGCAAAGAGATGAAAGGATGAGAATGCAAAGTGCAGTGCAAACAAGGCTATCCAAATGCTGGCCTTTCAGCTGATGTGCACAACAAGCAAGGCTCCACGCACTTGGTGCATAGTCCCCCTGACTCTGATGGATCACCGGCTGGGTAATAGCCATCAGGACATGTCTTTGAGCACGTCATGTCGGGCGTCAGAAAATGGAAGGGCGCGCATTCGGTGCAGATGTCGTTGGACGTACACTTTATGCATTCCTCCCTGCACCTCAGGAAAAGAAAGTTTACAGAATTCACGCTGCAACCTACACTGCACTTCTGGCCTGGAGCAAAGTCCCCCAACTTCCATGGTTCCGTTGGGCCAGTATCCATCAGGGCAGTCAGCCTGGCAAGCGGGAACAAAACTACGTGACTGAGCTTGCTGTTTGACTGTAAGGTTTCGCACACAACACACGCTTCGCCGTCGTTTGAATCGGAGAGAAAGCTCTATTCTACTCAGTCTCAGGATAGAGCTGGGCAACCTAAGAAAATAAATAGCCTGCTCAAATACTCAACTTTGGACGATTGGCCTCGCAGGTGCTGTTGGGTGTCAGGAACTTGTACTCTCGGCATTCCGTGCAAACATGTTCACTCTCGCACTGGCTGCATGCGCTGATACATTCTGGGCAAATGTTGCCCACTTCGTTGGTACCATTCCTTTGTTGACATGGTCGTCTTGAAACATCCAACGATAGAAAATGTCTTGCTGTCTAAGCACACGACATCACAGCTCAATACGCAAAGTGCAATGCAGGCAAGCAGCTTGAAATAGCCTGGCGGACATTCTGCGCTGCAAAGAGCTCGAAAGCTGAGACTCCGCGAAGCAGAGCACTCAGTGCATTGACCATCCATAGTGCAGGAGCTACCTTGCATTGTGGCAAGGCTTCAAATCCAAGAAATGATCCGCCAAGGGTCGCGATGTGTACTTCAGGGAGGGCCATTCCCACCACCAAATCTTGTCTGAGTGACGGCACAAATGCGGATAGCAATGGTAACTTTAAATCGGAGGGTTTTGGAGCTTGTGTTGATATGCTGTGGCGTGTTCTCAGTTTATGACTGTTGGTGGGACGTTCTACAGGGTGAGATTTGACGGCATGGCACCATGTCGACTTCTGCGGCGATCATGATTTTGCTGCATGCTTTAAGCGTGGTTTGTGGCCTGCTTCATTGTTGAGCACGCGGCCAGGATGAATGGACACGGCTTCCTTGGTCTGGCTCTGCCTCGTTGCTGCGCAGGCTTTCTCATGGCTTCGGCATCTTTGGGGGCTTCCCCGTGAATGGAAGCAACTTCTCTCAGGCTCTGGTTTGGAAACGTATGCGTCTATGCGTTGAGACTGGGTTTTTCGACGTATATTGTAGATCATGCCCGTGTCGGCTTTGAGCTTTGGCGGGCCAACTTGATAACCATTGTAACTTATAACCTTTCATGCTTGGCGCGAGGTGCGTTTGCGCAAAAACTCTGGTCAACTTGACTTTACTCCTGGGCGGTCAACAACCGTAAGAACCTTGATCAGCATCCCGATTCGTTTTACCAAGCTGCAGTGGCTGGGGCATGGCGTGCAGAAACGGGTAGCTCCAGAGAACACCGGGTGTGTTCGTGGAAGCTTCTCGTAGTAGGTCTGGCTGCCCTGCCTGAAAGGCCACTGGAAACAGGAACTTCATAAGTGTTGACAAAAACATGCCACCTTTAAGCTCTAGTTTTACCAACCTCCATGCCTGGTCAGCTTGCTGAGGTCCCCTTTCATGTAACACTTGCCGTCCACAATCTCAAAGCCACCACATCCTTCTGCTGCGGCGCACGCAGCGCAGCATTTGTCTGGATTTGTATCACTCACCATCATGACGGTGTCTGTCATGCCGGAAGCGGCTTCTGAGAAGGTTCCGAGATTGTAGCGCTTGGCAAAGAAACTGGTGCACACAGAGTCACGACTGTCTGCACCGTAGAAGCCATCTGGACAAGACTTGGTGCACACCTGATCTGCAGCAAGGAAGAAATCATCAGTGCACTCCAGGCAAGTGTCTTCACTTGTGCATGATGCACAGCCCAGCGGGCATGGCAGGCAAGCTCGGCCGACCTTCCCTTCCCCATGCGGATAACTCCCCACAGGGCAGCTAGTCTCACACTGGAAGAAAGGTGTCAAGTACCGAGAGCCCCTGCATTCATTGCACACAAGGGGCCCGCTGCATTTGGTGCACTTGGGGTCACAAGCGCGACATAAGCCGCCGCTGACTCCATTGCCCTCACCATAATATCCTGAATCACCCAAGTCAAGGTCTTCAAAGAAAACAAACTGAAAGATGCAGAATTGCAAAAAAACAATCTTTATTCAACACATAATTGCCAAAATAAGGCAGAGAACCATCAGGACAGGTGGTTTCGCAGGCAGCATCGGTCGTAATGTATGCATCCACAGTGCACTCATCGCAGGTAAACCAATCCGAGCATGAATTACAATTGGGCGAGCATGGTAAGCATGTCCGACCAATAGCTCCAATCCCGTGCTTGTAGAAGCCAATGGGACAGTCGAGCTCACAGGTATTGTTGGGCGTCAAGTACATGGAGTGTTTGCACTCCAAGCCTGAGCTTGCATGCTTTGCCAACTGCTAGCTGTTGTTTGATTTAGTTGCTGCCAAACGGTAGACTTTGCACTACTTTGCACAGCACATCGATTTATCAGACCAAGTGTCACTGTGCAGCCTCTTGACATCTGTTGCAACTACCACCACAGGACACACAGGTCCGAGATGGTCCTCTAGAGGAAAAGAAGCCCAAAGGACAGACTGCTACGCAATTGCCACTCGTAGGATCTAAGCCTCGGGTCAACACATCAGCTAGTCTCATGGACTCTAGCGCTTTACATGCACGACGTGCTACATGCAAAATCTGGGCATCAGACTCATAGAGTGGTCACACACGCTACAAAGCCCGCTCTCCGCGGCGCATGTTTTGCAATGTAATCGACAATTCTCAGCATCTTCCTCATTGACGCCAAGCTGTCGCATCAAGCTTGGCATATGAAAACTATCCACCGACCGGTTATCCTTAGTGCGCAAACCAGTCAAATTGACTCAGTGCCATGAGCTGCAAAATTCACAGCCGCACACATCTCCTGCTCTTTTCTTTCTCTCTCTCTCTCTCTCAAGAACACATTGCTGCTATGTCAGCTTTGGCCATGGTTCGGTTGAATTCATTTTTCTCCTCTTCATGGAGGAGGAATTCAAGGAAACTATCGATGCCCGAATGCCTCGATCTTCTGCGTGCTGGTGTGATGGGTTCCTGTGAATCATGTGTTTCGCTGACGACACCGCCATCAAGGCCAGAAGAATAGTCCATTGGACCCTTCTGAAGCTACAGCCTTAGCACCCCATAGCGATCAACTGGCAAAAAGTTTAGCAGCATGCATGTCTCCAGCAGCGTATTTCAGAAAAGCTGAGGTTGCGGCTTAAGGGAGACAAACCTGAGCCAGCTGTGGATAGTTCGTCAAGACTGTTACTTCACGTTTGTATCTTGCCAAGGCTCTTATATGGAAGCTGGTGAACGAGGTCATCGTTCAGGTGCTTGGCCCATTTGAGCCAAACTGAAGTGGGCACAGTGTGCTGCAAATTGTGCGCATGACCAGCTGTTTCTACATTTTACGCTGCTTGAACTGCCGAGAGCATGTGGAGGAAGGAAGAGGTAGAGATGGATGAGTGGGTGAGAGATGGATATGAGAGCCACAACACAAAACGCTCTCATCTCTATCCATATCTCATCCATGCCTCACTCCTTCCCAACCACTCCATCTCGCCAATTGGCGAGGAGAGGAGGAAGGAAGGAATGGAGGCATGTCTTTTCATATTTCTCTCTCTCTCTCTCTCACTCACACTCTATCCTCACCAAAGGGAAAGTGAGCATGGGTGAGCGAGTTAGGACAATATGAAAAGATGCTGGATGAGATAGGAATGGTATGAAAGAGACAATGCCATCTTATTCACATCCCACGCTCTTATTCGTACCTCTTCTCCGGAACGAAGAGACGACAGGGAAGAGCCGCCACTACGATGAGGCTCTGAAAGGATGAGGTGATAACAGGTAAAAAGAGATGGGAAGAGAAGGGACCCATTCACCTCACTTCTCTTCCTTTCCTAGCCATAAGATAGGCTAGAAAGGGATAGGTGAGTCCATGGGAAGGAATAAGCCAGTCCATGATAAAGAAATAGGACATGCTTCTTGCTTATTCCTTTCCCCGAATCAAGGGTTAGTCGCATCACCATTAATTCTCTGGGACTTGCCGCTAAGACGAAAAGAAAACAATAAAATGATGAAGGATGAAGATATGAATGAGATGGAAAGGTGAAATGCTTTCCTAATCTCATTCCATCCTTCATTATCCCTTCCCTTTCTATCTTCTTTCTATCCCATATTATTTCCCTCGCCATTTGGCGGCTGGAAATAATGGGATGAAAGGGAAAGGGAAGAAGGATGTGAATAGGCGGGAATGGAAAGGCTTCCATCTCTTTCTATCCCATTCCTCACCATCCTTCACGATCCTTCCCATGTACTTATCTGTTACTTTGGGAAGGTTAGAAGGAAGGAAATGGAGAGTGAATAATATGTTATTACTTTCCTGTATCTTCCTGTCCCTTCATAACACAAACACCTCTATTCTTGGATATGTTGGTGTTAGGAAAGGAAAAAGAGATAGGAAGATAAAAGATATGCTGTTCCTTTCTCCATTTCATTTCTGGTATCATTTGATTGGGAGAAAGAAGTATGAAAAGCAATTCAAGATCTTATCTGACTGTCTCTTCCTTGTCCTTTCGTTAAATCTCAGAGCTGAGACTCGCCAACAAAGGAGAAGGAACATATGAGAATTCCTAAGATTAGAAAAGGAACTAGATAAGAATGGATTTGGAGAGCTGTCTTTCATCTCCAATTCCCTTCATTCTTGCATAGAAGATGTCCAAGGACCGTTGGAGGGAAGTCAAAAAATAGCATGAGAAAAAACAACATAAAAAGAAAAGAAAAATGAAAAAACTAGTTTGTTGTTATTGTTATGTAAGTATTCTTCTTTGGAATTTGTGTGATCTATTGTCTTAAAATGAATTATTCCAAGAATTGTATATGAGATGGTAGTATACTCAACAGGGAAAGAAACACAGCGAACCAGAAGCCGGGACCCTTATTAACCCCAGTCCGGTAGGCGAGCGCAAACCCTGGTTTTGATCTGGGCATCTTGAGCCAAATGGGCATTGCCATTTGACAAATCCATGCAAGGCAAAGGAGCCTCCAACATCACACACATGCACACCCTTCTGGGGTACCTCTTTGGGGGTCAAGGGGTCGTGATTATTCAACTCCCCCCTCCCCGCACTCACTAAGAGACTTGTACTTTACAGTCGCGCTTGAGCTGCGACCTGATGCAAGGTCCTTTACCAGACCATGAAGAGGGCTTACCTATGATTTTGCATTTTTGGTTACTGCTTGGACATCTCAGGCCGGACATCTTTCAACTTTTCGGGCAAATTGGTTCTGATGCCTAAAAGCTTTAGAGCGTGGTCCCACTTCAAGGGCTGCAGTGCTTTTGTGAAGATGTCGGCTGCCTGGAGATCGGTAGCTACGTACTTGATCACTACGCCCGTGCCGGGTTCAAGTTGCTCAGCAAGTGCGGACAAGTTCACTTTATGAGTGCGCTGTGTGTGCCGCATTTTGGGGGGAGTAACCTTTCTTGGCAACGAGGATAGTGGCTTGGTTATCTTCGTGTAGTACCAGCTCAACCGGGCGTTCAAGCAAACGTTCCCACATGGTCAAGGAGGGAAGACCCTCTTGATACAAAGAGAATGTGAGCGAAACGACCTCGGCTTCGGTGGTGGATCTCGACACAGATGTTTGTCGTTTGCTCAACCACGCTAAAGGAAAATGGGTATTCGGTCCTTTGAGGACCAAGAAGCCACCGGACGTGGACTTTGCATCCCTTTCTCCAACATAGTCGGCATCCGCACACAGAGCGAGGTGAAGATCTTGCGGGTTGTCCTTTATGACTCCTACCAACCGGTAGTGCGTAGTCGAGTGGATATACGCGATAAGACGGGCGAGCTGCCTATCGTGGTTGCGAGACCACTTCTGCACGGCGGTTGCTAGGTCACCTATGGGCTTGATGATGTCCGTCTGGACAGAACGGAGTAGTTACCTTCCGGAGCTTCTCGGGCTGAGTGCCGGTTATAGAACAAAACAGTTCTACAGTTTGACGGGCATAGTCATTCATGTCAAAGGCGACGGCACCCTTTAATGCGCTTACAGCTGCATTCAGATCATGCTCTTGAGGCTCTGCGGGGCCATCTATAAAGACATGATTACGCCCGAGCACCCGAAAGATCGGCTTGGGAGGCTCTACATTTATCATTTTTGTAAGCTTTTCCCAAAAGGCTTCGTGTGCATCTGCGGGACCTGAGAGGGTCAAGTCGCTCAGGCGGGAGTTCAATCCACGTCTGAAACTGCGAGCTAAGGAACGCCTGGACGTAGGCTTTCACCGCATCAGCAATAGTGACCGAGTGTCCTGGGATGCACCCAGAAACCAGACAGGCGTTTAGGCCTTGTACCAAGGTGGGGTTGGCCCCCAGTTCTTGGTACACCGCGGGCGCGCCGGCTTCATCTTTTGCACAGTCTCCCCTGAACACGATGCGCCCCTTACCTTTTGTAGGTGCTTCGCAAGTTCATAGAACTTGATGCTGGCGATCGTCATGTCATGAGCTGACCAAAGTGCACCTTGATCCCAGACTGTCGCGCTTGAGCTGCGACCTCAGCCCTCTCCCGGACAGTTGAACTATCCCATACTCCGACGTCTTGGAGTCCGGTCGCCTCCTGCTTGATTGCTTCCAATGCTTCAGGAGATGCAAGCATCTCGGCAGTTTGGTCACCATTGCATGCGCCTCTGTTTCGACAGCCTTGGCGGGCATGTCGACAGCATTGGCAAGTAGACGTTCCTCGACAATCTCTTTTGTTTTAGAGTCTGATTCGACGAGGAGGGTGAATTCATCTGCTCCGGGAAGAGGAGATTCGTGCTTTAGGGATTGCTCCTTAACACGATGCTCCGTCTGCTGAGTGACCGGAACAACAGGCATTGCTTGAACCGGAGTCCTACAAACTTTGGGACACAACGCTTTGGCGATCAAACCACACATTTGCTCAGGGAAGAATGCAGTGCGGGAGGTTCGGCTCTGCCGCTGGAGTATGTTTTTCGGACTTTGAGTGTGGACACTGGCGATCAGCGAATGCTTCGGCAAGGGCCTTTGATGTAGTTTTGATGCGCCAAGGCTTCTTGATGGGTGAACCATTTTCATCCGTCAAACCAACAGCACAGCCATGAAACGAGACACCATGGAACACATCCTTGTGGCGCATCTGGCCTCTGCCAGCCTTCGCAATCACGCGGCCACTCGAAAGTGACTGATCCACCAGCCTTCAAAACATGCTCTGCGCGCAATGCAAACTTTGAAAACATCACTTTGGATCGCTTGACTTTTTCCCCTAACTTTTTCTTAAACGGCTTTCCCAACCTGTGGAGGTTCAGCCTCTGCCAAGGTGATCCTGAGACACATGGAATGGCTGCCCACAAGTTGGGTCGGACGCACTGCGAGAGTTGATACGCGAGCTGCTCATCCGCAACGGCTGACTCTAGGTCAATGTACTCCTTTGCCAATCGGACATGTGGGATGTTGAGATCCTTGAACTCATTACCCATTGAGGAATTAGGCGAACAAGCAAAATCAAACATCGGGCATACAGCATCACGCGCTAGGCGCTTGCAAGCACGCTTGTCGCCAACGGTAAGCGGAGGGCGATGAACGCCCCTGAAGCTGGCAAGGGTTACCGAAAACGGATGGCTTCTCTTTCGTGGTCTCAGCAAGTGTTGTGCTGGATGCGGTTGACACGGTGACGGCTGCTCCTGGGCTGACTGGGATGTTACCCTCGTGAGGACTGAGCCCCCCTGCTGCGCTTAAAGCTGCAGCCGAATGGTTGGAATCACTATATAACCTAAAAATGGTTATGCCAGTCCAGAACACAGGGAGTTCTCAATGTGCTGAGAATCTGCCTGCCCAACCATCACTGATATCTTCCTTGCTACCATCTTGCTGGGACACAACGCGAGTGGTCCTACCGGGTGTGATCCCGCACACTGACACGGGACAATCACCGACATCCTTGGGAGTGAAAAGTTTAAGCCTAGGCTGATGATGCACGCGGATTAACACGTTACCACTAGGCTTATAAACCCATTCATCCTTCTTGGTTGATGCGGGGACAGCGTCGGTATGCGGAACACTGGGCCGAGAAGAGGCGGGCTCTCCAAGCAAGGCACGGACGATATCGGGGTCTCCCTCCTCAGGTGCCTCGATCTCTGGGGCTTCTGGGGGTTCTAGGGAGGACGCCTTTGCAGCGCGTATAGCAGCTGCCTCATCTGCACTTTTACTTACTTGGTTTGGTGGCTTCCTCACTTGCGGCCTTTTTGGCCTTCGCTTCTTCCTTTTCACTTTCAACTAGCTCTGCAAACCTTTTGCGGCATTCGTCAGTGTGATGCCTGGAACTAGCATGGCCGGCGCAGGCCTTGCATCCAGGAGTCTCCTTGAACTTTATAGTCCGTTCAATGGTGATGTACACACTTCGTGACTTAAAGCCTGACGGAGTTGATGGGGCAGGGATGCCCTCAGGAATGAAAGGAACATCCCTGATTGCATACTCGGGAACCTCGCCATCGCCTGTTCGCAGGGCTCGATCGGCAGCGGCCGCGATCGGGAAGACAGGATCGCCTTCCTCGACGAACAACTCAGGTTCGGGCACGTCATGAACAGTAACATTCCTGTTGGTCCTGAAACTTTCAGAGCGCAGCTGACAATGAGCTTTCCGAGGTCCGAGGTTCGAGGCCCGAGGTCCGAGGCCCAAGGTGCGAAATCCGAGGCCCGAGGCCTGAGGTCCGAGGCGCGAGGCCCGAGGCCCGAGGTCCGAGGCGCAAGGTCCAAGGCCCGAGGCCCGAGGCCCGACGCGCAAGGTCCAAGGCCCGAGGCCCCAGGCCCAAGGTCCGAGGCCCGAGGTGCGAGGTGCGAGGCCCGAGGCCAAGGTCCAAGGCCCGAGGCCCGAGGTCCGAGGTCCGAGGCCCGAGGTCCAAGGCTCGAGGTGCGAGGTCCGAGGTCCGAGGCCCGAGGCCCGAGGTCCGAGGCCCGAGGTGCGAGGTCCGAGGCCCAAGGCCCGAGGCCCAAGGTCCGAGGCCCGAGGCCCGAGGTCCGAGGTCCGAGGCTCGAGGTCCGAGGCTCGAGGTCCGAGGTCCGAGGCTCGAGGTCCGGGTTTGTTGTTGTTTTTGCTGCTGCTGCTGCTGCTATTGTTGTTGTTGTTGTTGTTGTTGTTGTTGTTGTTGTTGTTGTTGTTGTTGCTGTTGCTGTTGCTGTTGCTGTTGCTGTTGCTGTTGCTGTTGCTGTTGCTGTTGCTGTTGCTGTTGCTGTTGGTGTTGCTGCTGGTGGTGTTGGTGGTGTTGGTGGTGCTGGTGGTGCTGGTGTTGGTGTTGGTGTTGGTGTTGGTGTTGGTGTTGGTGTTGGTGTTGGTGTTGGTGGTGTTGTTGTTGTTGTTGTTGTTGTTGTTGTTGTCGTTGTTGTCGTTGTCGTTGTCGTTGTCGTTGTTGTCGTTGTCGTTGTCGTTGTCGTTGTTGTTGTTGTTCTTGTTGTTCTTCTTGTTCATCTTGTTCTTCTTGTTCTTGTTGTTCTTGTTGTTCTTGTTCTTGTTTGTTCTTCTTGTTGTTCTTGTTGTTCTTGTTGTTATTGTTGTTCTTGTTGTTGTTGTTGTTCTTGTTGTTGTTGTTGTTGTTGTTGTTGTTGTTGTTGTTGCGGTTGCGGTTGCGGTTGCGGTTGCGGTGGGGGTTGGGGTTGGGGTTGGGGTTGGGGTTGGAGTTGGCTGGTTGGCTATTCTTATTCTCGACGCTGTTGTTGTTGCTGCTGCTGCTGTGGCGGTGGCTGTCGCTGTTGCCGTTGGTTTCTGTTGCTGTTGCTGTTGCTACTGCTGTTGTTGTTGCTGTTGCTGCTGCTGTTGCTGTACAGCACACTCGTTCAACTGAGCCATTGAGCCCGTGCATCACGGCACACATGCCTGCCTAATGAGAAGCACACCCTCTCAACTGAGCCACTGCGCCACTGCGCGCACGCCTGCCAAATGAATAGCGCGCCTGTTCAACTGAGCCTGCGCACCACTGCGCACATGCCTGACAAAACAAATAAGTGCGCTCGTTCAGTTGAGCCGGCGCACCACTGCACACGTTGGCATACCTGCCTGCCAAATGATACGCACACCCGTCAACTCAGCCTGTGCACCAGCGGTGAGGGGTGCAAGGTGCGAGGTCCAAGGCTCGAGGTCTGAGGTCTGTCCAAGGTCCGAGGCTCAAGCCAAGGTCCGAGGCTCTAGATCCAAGGTCCGAGGCTCAAGGTCCAATGCTCGAGGCTCGAGGTCCGAGGTCCAAGGTCCGAGGTCCAAGGTCCGAGGCTCGAGGTCCGAGGCTCGAGGTCCGAGGCTCGAGGTCCGAGGTCCGAGGCCTGAGTCCCGAGGCTCGAGGCCCGAGGCCCGAGGCCCGCGGTCCGAGGTCCGAGGCCCGAGGCTCGAGGCTCGAGGTCCGAGGTCCGAGGTCCGAGGCTCGAGGTCCGAGGCTTGAGGCCCGAGGTCCGAGGCCTGAGGCCCGAGGTCCGAGGCTCGAGGCCCGAGGCCCGAGGTGCGAGGTCCGAGGCCCGAGGCTCAAGGCTCGAGGTCCGAGGTCCAAGGTCCGAGGCTCGAGGTCCGAGGAGGCTCGAGGTCCGAGGCCCGAGGCTCGAGGTCCGAGGTCCCAGACTCGAGGTCCGAGGTCGAGGTCCGAGGTCCGCCGCTGCCGGCTTCCCCATTGTCAGGTTCGATCTCGAAACTTTGGTAGTCCATAACTTTTAGCACCCTTCGATATCGCATCCCTGGATAAATACGCCAACCCATAAACAAGCCTGGGGCCATGTTGGGTTCTAGGGTTCTCTTTCCAGCTGACTTTAGGCGATACCAAACGAGCTGTCCGAAACAACAGCGGACGCCATCGAACTTCCGTGGACGGTCGGTCGAAAGACATCGAGAGGCATGCAAAGGGATAGGAGTGCGTATGGAGAGAGTAGGGCAAACCCGATTGATGGTGTGTGCTCCTGCAACACTCACTCCTCTCGGACATCTCGCTCGAGCTCGGAGTTGCGCGCCAGCGATTCGGCAACGAGCTTTCGGGGATCATCCCTACTTCCTCGGCCGCTCCCTGCAACTCTCCAGCTTCATCCATTTTTTATGAGACAGTGTGGAGCGAGTTCGTTGGCTCTGAGGCCAATGAAATGACTGAGATTCCTTGCGTGCGACGCAATGTCTCTCTTAGAGACCGGATATGCGACCCTTGCGCCGGAAAACACATCGCTGATGACATGGTGGGATTTTATTCCGCCTATGCCGACGCCAACGTGTTCATCGCCTTTCGCCAAGATCACGCTATCGGTAGCGAGCTGCTGGTAGGGAGCGCTGGGCGCGTCTAGAAGATCGTCACTCCGCCCCCCTGGTTTTCGGGCGACACGCATTGAGGTGTTCTTAGCGATGTTGCAAATCTTGCAGAAGGGGTTCTTGGGGAAGTGAGTCCGTTGGTGTTCCGGTGAACTGGCTTCGGCCCGAAGCCGAGGTTCATCACGAAGCTCACCACCTTCTGCGAAATCGACAAGTCTGCGCCCGTCATCAGGATGTTCGGGCACCGCTGGTGCGGGTGCAGGAGGTGCTCCAACAGGTGATGGCACTGGCGGCGGATCCGGGGGCTCGGCCGGAGGCCTTTCCTCCGGAGCTGGCATGGCTGGCTTTTCGTCGCGCGTAAAGCTTGCAACCTTAATCTCTTGGACCACATCATCAATGAGCGCATTGAGCTGCTCCTTTTCTTCTTCTGTCACTTGGGGAGGTGATGGAAAATCCTGGCATGGATCAATGATGAAGGAATCATCATCGGACAAGGAAACTGCATCATCCTCGACTTTCACAGGAGAACCAACGACATTGATTGGCCGAATCAACGATCTGCGGTTTGACTACCTCATCGTACTGCGGTACGTACTCAACTACTCTGGAGGCGTTGATCCTAGAACGGCGAGGAACCCAAAGCTTGCACTTACCAATCTCAGAAGGAGGCACAAGATAAGGAACGTTCTCTCTGCGGTCCCAGATGAAGAGGTAACCTCGATCGATGACGGTTTTGCCAATTGATTGAGCGGGCGGACATTCGTTCAAAACGTAAACCTGCTCATCAGGTGGGATTACACGGGAGTCCTCAAACGCAAGAGATTTGCGCTCCTCCGCCTGTGGCAAAGCCTACCGGTGTGTTGGTCTTGCGTACGCAATGCATAGGGCGGTGGATGCGGCGCCCGACGCGTAGGTCTTGGGGCGCCCTCGTACCGGTGCTGGAGGATCCAGATCCCTGCGCTGTCCACCCGAGTTGCGGGGTAGGCGCAGTTGGCTGGCGCAAGAATCAGTGGCCGGCCGCTCAGGGATGCGCGGGCAGGTGGTGAGGAAGAGCTGGAGCTCCTGGTCCTCGACCCCGCTGCGCTTTGAGCTGCAGGATTGAGGGGAGTTCTGGATCTCGGGCGTCGGGTTGACGCCTTCCGTGCCGGTGCAAGGGAAGGCCTCTTCCTCCGCGACGAGGACCTCCCTGCAGCAGTGTACCTTCCCCTACTTGCTGTTGCAGGCGGATAGGAGGAAGGTCGGGACGGGCTCTCAGTTGAAGCTTTGGATGGAGCCGCTGCGCTTGGAGCTGCAGCCTGACCTCCCGGCCCTGTTGCTGCCTGTGTCTGCGACGCGCTTGGAGCTGCAGCCTTGATGGTGAACACAGTTGTGGTGCAGGATGGACTTGATGGGGTGCTTGGTTGTTGTTGTGGCTGAGCTGGTGTTGAAGCCTGCCCTGCCGCGCCTTGAGCTGCGGCCTGTGCCCGTTGGTGAATTGGGATTGGTTGGTGTCGGCCTCGGGCAATGACGGCGTCGTAGAGGTCGGGATAGATGTCCCGCAAGTGCCGGTAGCTCTGGTCGGTGAAGTCGGCCTGCCACGCCAGGAGGGCGATGCAAGTCCGAAGCTTCCTCCCAGGGGACTCTTGCTACCCCAACCTGGAACTCACGCCGAGCCCAACGGGTGAGCTTGTCGAAAGCTTCGTAGTAAAGCTTTCAACGATAAACCCACCCGCCCCTGTGTCCTCTGGCCGAGAAGGCCGGAGCCGGGTCCATGCACGAAGTGCGCTGACTACTGGACTGAGGGGGCCTAATCCCAAAAAGCAGTTACGGCTGATAACCACTCAACAGGGAAAGAAACACAGCGAACCAGAAACCGGGCCCCTTAAGAACCCCAGTCCGGTAGGCGAGCGCAAACCCTGGTTTTGATCTGCGCATCTTGAGCCAAATGGGCATTGCCATTTGACAAATCCATGCAAGGCAAAGGGGCCTCCAACATCACATACATGCACACCCTTCTGGGGTACCTCTTTGGGGGTCAAGGGGTCGTGATTATTCAACTAGTATAGATCCTAAAGAAAGAAAATGAATGATGAAAATTATGGGATCGCTTTCCGTCGCCTGAGATCTGTCTATATCATTCATCTCACAATATAGTTGCATTCCTTTCATGTCAAGTATTTTTTTAGAAGAATGAAATTATAGAAGTATAAAACAAAGATATAGAACAAGAATCGTATAATATAATGATGGAATACCAATAAAAGCATTGTAATGTCCAATTATCATTATTTGTTCCT
This sequence comes from Effrenium voratum, assembly GCA_963377175.1. Taxonomy (NCBI): domain Eukaryota; class Dinophyceae; order Suessiales; family Symbiodiniaceae; genus Effrenium; species Effrenium voratum. The sequence continues at coordinate 37,197 of CAUJNA010000553.1, read as the reverse complement.
TATAATTATTTCAGCTAATTTCCTTAAAAAATGATTCCGATCTTCAGTTCTCCTGCAACCTCCTGGCGTCTATTTGGTATGGTGAACTGCGTCCCCTCTGTCTTTTCGTAGTGTTCGTGCTGATCTCCATGTGGCAAACCACAAAAGCACTGCTTTTTTGCAAAACGCGGAATGGAAACTCAAAGGCCTGCTCGCCTGCCCTGCGATAGCTGGACAAATTCTGCCCACAGCCAGCCATATTCGGATGGACCAGCTATACAAACCTCCTCACTTAGAGAAACTTAGCAGGGATTGTACAGCATCCGTTGGTCCCGTGTGTGACTACAACTCTGGCACGGTCTATCACAGGCGGACGTGCCTGTCCAGAACATCAAATCAAAGAGTTTGATCTACAGCCAATGACAATTTTGACAATGATTTGTTGCGGAGCTGGCCAAAGAACGGCATCGGTTCAGGACTTCAGCCAGAAAGATCGCCACCCCACTGTACATTGGACCAGCGAGCAGCGTTGTTGCGGGTGGGAGCTGCTTTTTAAAAAAAAGAGTCTGTGCGTCGAGGAAGACAATCAGCCAACATCTGTTTCACAAAGGACCAAAACTGTTCACGCTGTCTACACAAATAACATTACCTCACAACAATCATCGAGCTGGCCACAATGCCCTTTCCTTCGGAAGTTGCCCGTGGACGGGTCGAATGGAACCGTGGAACTTGCCATCGGCCGAATGGCCGAATGGCTGGAGCACCAAGCTTCAGGCTGGACAGCCTTTTCTTGGCCCTTCCACCTAGAGAGTTAGGAGAGTTACCGCACTGGAACTTTTGGTGGTTTCACTCTCCGAAAAACTGCGGCGAAACTGTCTCACGTCATTGGCTCCTGCAACGTGTTTCTGCAGGAGGATTCGTACTGCTCATACTAGCGTCACTCATTCACTCACTCCCACACCTCTCTTCCAGCGAGTAGCTCTGGGCTCGCCTCCATGGCCTTAACAATGCAAACAGAGTGCTGCCATCTTTGGCTGCGATGGTCGCTTGTGCCTTCATCAGCCACGGCTGAGCCTCAACGCAAAATCTGGCAGCGCAGCCAATATAGCCGTGTGATCAAGGCCCCAGCCCATATGCTGCCGCCGCAAGGGCCTTGCTCAAAACCAAGTGTCAACTTCCCATTTTCCCATCGTCCAATGGCACTTGAATGCACACGCGTGCTACCGCAGGCTTGACCTCGCCTGGCTGGTCCTCCAAAAGAGCCAAGCGGTCCTGAAGGGCATCCCAAACTTTCAGCTGAAGCGCTAGCTTGCCCCGCCTCCGGTGTCAATTGCAGCAAGCCAGCCAGAAGTCTGGCAAACGATGGCGACATCACCTCATGTCACATGACGCTGCTTGTGAGCTCATGTGAATTGCAAGATCGTGAGGCTCAGTTTACAAAGCCAGCTCATTCAAAAGTGCGAGTAAAATCAACTTAAGCTAGCCATTATAGCCATTATAGCCAACTGCAAGCAAAGAGTTGGAGGCCCTAGCAACTTTGCGTCTGAGCTGAAGGTCTCAAACTGGAGAAATAGTAAAGGATGGCAAAGGATGATAAAGGCAAAGGAAAGACTGGGCAACTCGTGTCTGAGATTGAAGATCTGTGCAGCCAAATCACGACTAAGGCTGACAATTGAAACGAGCCGAATTAAACATGGTCACACGGTCAAACCAAGAGTGGCATCCAATATATTTACTACGTCGTTGCAATCTGGCTGGCTCTGAGGGAGTCCACAAGCATTCCAAAAACGTCATGTCTTTGAATATTGATCACTACTCCGGACCCCATCTACGAAGGCAGATTTGACTACTCTTCACAACTCAAACGCTCCTCAGATAGCCGCAAACCGCTTGCCTGGTCCACCGGCTTCTTGTCTTCACCAACAAGTATACGGCGCTTGGTCATGTACTTCAAAAAGCCGTGACTGCGCACATACCTCAAACGCATGGAGCACCGATCTTGAATCATTTGCTGGTCAGCGCATGTCTCTTCTGAAACTAAGTCTGGCACTCGAAGCACTTGCAAGCACCAATGCGTGTTGATATCCATGGATAGTCCTGATGCAAAGCATTGAGCGGCGGCACGTGCATGCAACAAAGCGAGGAGTCCTTGGCAAACAAGGCATAGAGAATGACCCCGCACGAAAATGCGTCAGCCTGGCAGTGTGCTTGGCAGTGCAGCTGAAGTTCAGTGCAAACGGGTGTCCTGGAAGGCATCATAGCCGTTGCCCAGGTGCATCTGAGACACGAACGCTCAGCTCTTGCACAGAAGTCATGGCTTCAAAACAAAAGCGCCTCCGGTGCTATGTAGGAGGCCTTTCCACAAGCTGGACCTGACAAAGCGCAAGTCGCCTGTGGCTCGGCAAACCGGACCGGCAAACCGGCAGACCGGCAAACCGGCAGACCGGCAAACGGCAAACCGGCAAACCGGCAAACCAGCCTGACTGATATCTCATAGTTGTAGCCATGCTGTAGTCTATCAAGTACACCGGTCCACCCTTCTTGCTTGCCAAGAGCACGTTCTCCAGGGAGAGGTCTGCGCGTAAGGCCAGAAGCCAATGTGAGGCACAGCACTTGACAAGCCCCCAGACTTGCAAACCAATGTGAGAACTAGATGTTGGTCCGCGCACCTCTGTGAGCCAGGCCAAGCCTGTCAGGAGCTTTCACTAAGGCTGGAAGGCTACATGTCAAGGTTCTGGCCGATGAAGACGAGCCACCGCCAGCAGGAATTCCACCTGAGGCTTCATTTGACTTATCAGAGAGCCTTGAGCCAGTAGCTTTCAAAGCTCGATTTGAATCCGTGCTAAGTCCGACGGTGCCACCAGGGTTCCCTCCCCGAGTTGTGCAAGATAGCTGGCCCTGTGGATATGACAAGCCTCCGCTCGCGTGCCCGCCCATCTGGGGAGACACTCCTGGAGGCTGGATAACTGGGACGCTGTGCAGGCTGAGGAGGTGGGGCTGCTCGATTGTCTTCCATGCTTCTTTGGCATGGAGAGGGCCCTGCATAAAATCGGTCATTCACAGCCCGGATACTTTGACCCGCAAATCCATCAGGCAGTTCTGGACAGCTCAGTGTCGTGATTGTCTCACGACTCTGGCGCGTGCTTAAGAGTTGTGGCTCAGGCAGTAGGCCGGCAAGCTGCTCAAGGGTGTCTTGAGCTGCTTCCCGCGTCTCGGCAAAACTCCGAAACGGGTGCGCCATGTTCAATCGCCTTGCTGAGAACCTGGCCTTCTTGCTACTCTGCATGGGACCATCATGCATCTGCATTGAGGTTTTGCCCATTGCCACCACCCTCTCATCATACCTGAGAAGTCGGCACTCGACACGTCAGGCACGAGCTGCCAAGAGCTGCTGACATGAAATCAATTCTGCCACAGAAACAGTTCCAGGCGGTGAAGAGCCGATCGAAGCTGATCGCGACTTCTTTGGATCTGAAGATCTGCCGCTTCAAACTGCTTCTTCAGCAAATCTGCCTCGGTGGCTGGTGAGTTGGTGTGCAGCTAAAACACTTATGCAGTGTACCAGCCAAGCTTCTTCAGCTTGGTCGGCATCAACGCCTGCCTCGCAAAAAACTTGTAGAATGACGTAGAATGCATAGGGCAAGAACAAAACGACTCACGACACAGTGATGTCACCCAGAACACGCCTGGATCTCTTGAATCTGCTGCTTCAACTGATGGGCTGCTTCAGCTAATGCTTCGTTCTGCTCATCTGCAGATCGGCGGCCTGCCTGTTCCTGCCTGAGCTTGGGTTCACAATCCGCACGAATCAAGCGCACACCATGCAAAAGCACTGATGATGTGCCACCAAGCATCGCTAGCACCTCGTTAAGCTGCTTGGCCACTTGTTGGCAATGCTGCAGAGCAGCGGTTTGCTTCTCAAGAGCATTTTCCATACGAAGCTCCTGCAATACCTCCTTCCAATGCTCAAAAGAGGTGGATTTCAGGATCGTGGAAGTGGAGACCATGCACCTCTCGATCCAAGATTTCTTCATGCGAAGAAGCCTGACAGACCACAGTTCACTTTGGTTCACTTTGGTCACAGGACAAGGCCGGGCCTGGCGGACAACCAGCGATTGCGCGACTCCAGAAAGCCATATCGGCTCTCCAGCTCCGAGATCTCCTCAACTTGACACAGCGAACGCTCGTGCAATAGTGCAATAGTGCATTCAAAGCATCGTCTGCGAGTGAACGGACTTTGGAGCTGCGAGAATGCACATCTCGTCTATCACTCAAGAGGCCAGCATGAGCATCCTGCCCGCAGTGCATGCTGTGCACCCACTCATGCCGCGCTTGCAACTCTTGCAAAACTGTCAAACACATCTTTCCTGCCCTGCGCGAACAAGCGCCACCATTCAATCAAAGGCGAGAAGTGCTTGTCGGCTCGCAAATGCTGCATGTTATGCCAATGGGCGGCATTCCTAATAGCTGAGGACAAACAATGCTTGAGACTAGAAGGCAGCAAATGATGTAGAAACGGCTTCAGCATGGACCAGTCAACAAGTCGACCTGCATTTGCTTCAATTTGTCAGTGTGTATTCAATATGTTGACCCTGAGGAACAGGCTGCAATGGGCTGTAGCGCTTCTTCAAGAGCAGGACCAGGATCTAAAGTCAAGCAGGACTCCAAGGCTCAGAGCAACCCAGCCTGGCCTGGTAGACCCATAGCGTCGACAAAGGAAAAAAGGTCACCACCCTGGCAGCATCTGACAAGCCAGGAATGCGGGAATGCCTCTTGTGTCAGGCCTCCGCAAGCCCCATGACAAAGGAGATGTAGTCGTCATCAAGGAAAACACCGGCAAAGTCTACGCAGTGCTGGAAGCCAACGAGATTAAGCCACCTCAAGAGGGATCAAATGAAATGATGAAAGGGTCAGGCAGCCAATTCACTCAAGCAACACAATCTTGAGACTAACAAAAACATGTGTGAGGACATTGCAAACTTAAAGTGAAAGGCCTCGTAGCAGCCATGTCCATCCACGGAACCTGCAGTGATGAGATCGGAGTCTCTGAGCACATTTTAGGATCGGCCAACGCTACCAAAACACACATATGTGATTTGTTTCTCTATGTCCTAAGTTTGCGAATATTTGTTGGGGGCATGTTGCCTGCGGTTGGTAGTGGCTGCTTGCTTGCGAGCTGCGAGTCAACGAGACAAAATGAACACATCAAATCGCTGCCAACCCCAAGCCTCGGTCTCGGTTGGATTGGCCAAAGCGAAAGACTCTGCATCCTACAGCATGACATGTAATGGACCCCACCCATGCACACACACACACACACTCTTGTATACATATTACATACATAGTATACGTGTGAAGCATCTAGAAATATGAATACAACTACGCTCTGGCCAGCATGTACCAAACTTTGCGCTTGACTTTGTTCATACTCACAAGCCAGGCTCTTGCAACACAGGCAAGTCCTGGCACACCCACGTGAGTGGCATTCGCTTGACTGCTAGCCGTCGGCCGTTCGAACGGTCCTGTGGGCTGCGTCACATGATAAACACACGCAACATTGACAGGCTTTCAGTCCTGCACCAGCCGTACGTGCCCAGCGTTTCGTGGGCAACTCTGTAATGTTGCAACGACCTGTGCCGCACTGAACGAGCTTTGCATTGTTCAGCTTTCAGTGAAACTCATTCTCAAAGTTGTGGAACCCCTAGCTGTCTCACGAGTTGCACATACCGCCCAGTTCGGCCTCGAATCTGGCAGCATCCCATCTTTGGAGCTTGTCAAGACACCTACGCGTATTCTCTGAGACAGGAAGCATTGAGTCTTTTGGAACAGGCGGGAAAAGGTGGCCTGAGGATCATAGTATCATCAACCTGCACAGCTCAAACTGCTCTGGTTGTTTAGCAACAGAATGTCCGACCTTTTCAGGCTGCAGTTCTGGATGTCCTCCTGGGTAGGCCAGAACCTGAGCTCAAATTGTGAGAGAGGCCCCTCATCCTCATGTCCTCAACAATGTGCAGCTTGCCGGAAACTCCTGCCTCCGAGTGGTCAATGGCCATGACAGGGGCATGGCAAGCAGTAACTGTTGAACGGAAGCTCAACAAGTCAACAAGTCACCGGAACGGCAGAGTGCGCCGGCTAAGAGTGCTAGCTTTTTGGAGTGACACTTGTGCTTCTGGCTGGAGGCATGTGCCGGGAAGCTACTTCAGTGTATGCTTATACTCAAGGAATAGGATGGATAGAGGGAGTCGCAAGAACTTAGCATGAGAGAGCTTGCTGAACTTATGAGAGGTACCCGCTTCGAAAGACTCTGAGCCAGAAGTGGCTGTTCAAGGGCACATTGCTCAAGCACAAGATACATGCAAAGCAACATACACCGCTCGACCGCTGGAGACTTGAAGAAGAATCGCCTTTTTTTGCTAAATCTTAATCATCAGGCTCGCTTGAACCATAGCGGCGCATCCATGTGTCGATGTCAGGAACTGCGTCCTCCTCCTGCAAACCAACAACCTCAGGGTTGGCGCAAATTAGTTCGACAAGCGTCACTCATGTGCTTGTGACCTGTATGCAGTCCTCCTCCTCATCCTCAGTTGACTCTTCCTAGACAAGGCGTGCAAGCTTTGACCTGCCTTCAGAGTACCAGGATGACATCAACGCCTTGTCATGGAGCTTCCTCTCCCCCACGTGTTCATCAGCCTGAAGTCACTATCCACGTCTTATAAGTTCGAAATACGTGTGCCTCACGCAGTAGTCAGCAAATACAATTTGTTCACTCGGCGCTCAACTGCCTATCTGAGCTGAACCCTCTTGCCTCGGCATGCACTTTGCCACTCGGCCTGAACCATATGAAAGGGGGGGAACTTCGGAGCCTAGAATGGAAAGCAACTTCTCCAAGTTGCCTGAATTCAGCTTGTGCTGTGTTGGCTGATCCTGCCACAAGTGCAAACGCATGATCTACACTGCCTCTCCGCTGTATGAGCTGCACTTTCCAAGCAGGGAAAAAAAGGAAGAAAAGAAAGCAAGCTTCGGAAATCAGATGAAATGTGCACTTCATATGTGCACCTGGCTATCACTAACCAAGCACAAACTGTTCGCTTTAGCACACTGCGCATCAGTAGCAACCTCGATCATCTTTGGAGCAGCTGGCGCTGGAACTGTCAGCCTTGGTGTAAACAACATGCATCGCCAACGCAGCCCTGCTTCCAACACAACATTGCACCAGCATAGAATCTAGATAGCATACCACGGCGACGAACCATGACGCAGCATCCTAACGGCTGCACCTGCAACATGATGGCGCTATTGACAGCATCATGAGGATGCTGACAGTATCATGGTGATACCACAACCACGCAGCAGTGTGCGCTAAACAGACGCACAGGCAACGTCCTAATGAGTTCAGCAGCATAATGGTGATGTTGCCAGACGTATGCTGATATACCAGCCACAAACATTTACGCTCTAGCCGCGCTACACTTAAGGCAGAGACGATGTCCTGGTGAGTTCGACAGCATTGTGATGATGCGAAAAGCATCATGATAATGCCAGCGTCATGACGACCCAGCAACATCGTAATGAAATTCAGCAGCATCATCGTCATCATCATCATCATCATCATCATCATCATCATCATCATCATCATCATCATCATCATCATCATCATCATCATCATCATCATCATGTTGACAAACCATGGTGCTAAATGACCCGCGAACCTTAACGCGGCATCGGAATGATTCCAGCAACATCATGATGTTTCACCAGCCACGGAACATTACGACGACTGTGCGAGATTGATGGTAGGGTGCTTGGGGGCATGCAGTTTGGGGGGCTGGTGCAGGGGCTGTTTCGGGGTACTTTGAGGGTGCATTTTGGGCAGGCTGCTGGGGGGGGGTTGTGGTATCACCATGATGCTGACCGCGTAATCTTGGGCTTGTTGAACCCATTAGGGCGTGCGCCAGCAGCCCAAAACCGTGCCATCAACCCACAAACATGTCCCACACCGCCAACAACAGCTACCCCAAACAGCACCACAAAGCAGCACCTGCACCAATAGCAACTACCCGCCAGCACCCCCAAACTGCGTGCCCCCTAGCACCCTGCCGTCATTCTTCCAAAATTCGCCCAGCGCCTCAAACAGCACCTGCGCCAGCACCCCAGAGCAGCATCTGCACTGCGCCCCAAACTGTGCTCCTAGCACCCGGCCGTCTGCCGTTAATCTTTGCAAAAAGGCGCCCGCACCGTCACCAGCATTTCAAGCAGCACCTGCACCAGCACCCCTGCATGCCCCCCAACACCCGGCCGTCAATCGCGCAAAAATGCGCACGGACCGCCACCAGTACCTCAAACTGCATGCAACCTGCCATCAATCTCGCAAATCACTTTCCCCTCTTTAAAATAATTTCGATCCCCTATAGCTTTCAGCTATCTGGGGAATGATAATTACATAGACTTATGAATTAGTAACAGCTCAGCTCTGAGCCTTGGAATCGCATGGCTCTTTGTCCAATATCTCAAGGTCAGAGTCCTGACAACTCCCGCATTCAACCATTCCTTCGCACTCTTGCTGCCAACCCCGCCTTGTAACCCATGGCTTCCCAGCGTGCATCTATCCAGCGCGCCAGCATTTCGGACTCGCAGGAGCAACAAGTTTGAGAACAACAGAAAGCTTGGTGGCTTTTGCAATAGGGTTTTGCGTCCGAGAAACAAGTGCAGGCATAGGGTAATGCCAGCCAGCGGGGCCTTCGTAGCTGGTGGCCAAACGAACGATTCATGAATACGAGTAAGAACGCTCACGCCCGAATTTCACTGGCTGTCATGAGAATGCGGTCGGTGGTTTTTCCTTCTGATGCGTCTCGCACTTCGGCTTGCTTCGGGCCATGATGGGTTGCCTGATTGGCTGGGTGTTGTTTGGCCTAGTTTTGCCGGCAGAATGATATGACCAGAACATCTAAAAGCAACATGTGGCTCATCCAACCGGCCCTCAGCAAAGGGTGTTCATTGTCCTTGTCCTTGTCGTTGTTGCTGCAGCTGCCGCCGCCGCTGCTACTGCAGCGGGTGCTGCTGTTGCGTGTAGCATTCTGCTTGTTGTTGTTGCTCTGCTTTGTTGCTGTTGTTGCTGCTTGTGTTGTTGGTGGCTTGTGTTGGTTGCTATTGGCCATTGCTGCTGTCGGTAGTTGTCATTGGCTTGTGTGGTTGCCAAAGGGTCCACGAACAAGTCCAAGGAAGTATGGCGATGGTTGATGCTCATCACCAGCATCATCCACAAGTATCATCCAAAGAAGGCCTCCAGCATCTCCGGCATCATCCAGCATCACCAGCATCATCAAGGATGGCTTTTGCTGGTGACACTGTCGTCTTTGTCGAGGATTCTCGCTGTTTCAACAAGTGTTTTAGCATAACGGCTGTTCTGAGTCATCAACCAGTGTGTGGCTGCGCTCTACCTTTCCTGTTGCCTTCTGCAGCAAATCTTGGATTGCCCAGAGACGTTTGCTGGGACAAGGGGTTGATCCAAAGCTCCGTTTACATGGGATGACCATTGGTTGAACAACCACCAAACAAAAAGATACGATATTTCAACATGGGAAAAGCTACCCATGGTCAAAACTGGGGGTCGTTTGGGGAATATTGAAAAGCAAAGATGGTACAAGAGAGAAGCCAAAAAAAAGCTGATATTAGCAGACAGCGCCGAAGACATGTCCACATTCATAGCAAGACAAATGAA
>CAUJNA010000553.1:0-20000 GCA_963377175.1 Effrenium voratum | reverse complement strand
CAGATAGAAAGACAGATAGATAGATAATAGATAGGAGTAGATCACATGAAATCCAGAATAGATTAGATTTCATAAGACAAGACAAGATGAGATAAGATAGGATTAGGTGGGATTATCTTTCATATGCTGTGCGGGAAGTGTTACTGTATTGCCTGCTGGTTGACATTCCAGAGTGCAATTGCCGACTGTTGCTCTCTGCGAATGTGCACTTGTGTACGAACTATTCGAGAAACTTGACGCCTTGCCATCTGCCTTGCCCATCTGTGATTGCCAGTTCGATCATGTGTTTGCTGTTTGCGCTTGTCTTGCCGCAAGTGCGTGCGCAATACATTTTCAAATTGTCGGGCTGGCTGGTTACAGTCCTCCGTGTTTGTTGATTTTGTCTTCACATAGAAGTTGCCATATCTCCTCGGAGATGTAGTTGTGAAGCGCCATAGAATATGTTACCAGCAACTGTTCTCTCACACACGCCGTTGACACTGGGTGGTGATACCGATGAAGTTGTTCTTCGTTGGGCGGTCTGTGTTTGTGCATAAGTTATACTGCAGACGGGCAAAGATTATTGATGTGCCATGGTCGGTTGATTAAACAAAAGTCCCGCTGTCTGTAGCGTTTAGTGGAGAAAGCAGCACAAAAGTTTGGCGACGCCACATTTCTGCGTGTCACAATTTTAGAACTATTCGAAGGAAGTTTAGAAGTCTAACTTCCGACAATATCGACAACTCAAGCAGAGCAGTGCAGAGCGAGAGATAGAGAGAGAGAGAGAGAAGAAGAGATGAAGAAGCGATGAAGAAAGATGAAGAAGCGATGAAGAAAGATGAAGCATGGTGTGCGAAATGTTAGAAAGGTCGCGAAATGCTGTATTTTTCAATGTTTTGAGCCTCCAGACGGCCCAGAAGTTACTTCGGTAAAGCGGCGGGTGCGGAGCCTTTGGTCGGAATTGCTGGCAAAAAATCGCACGCGGCCTGCGCGCGGTGCACATTTGGAAGTCAAAATCGTAAAAACACTACATGCTCGGGCTACTTTTGGAAGCTCCAACTTTCAAAAATCGCACGCGGCCTGCGCGCGGTGCACATTTGGAAGTCAAAATCGTAAAAACCTGAGAGGGTCGGGCTACTTTTGGAAGCTCCAACTTTCAAAAATCGCACGCGGCCTGCGCGCGGTGCGCGTTTTTAAGATGCAATGTAGCTTGACAGCGGTAAAACGCATTGGAATGGCAACGCGCAAGGCTTTTATCTAACTTGGAAAAATGCGTGGCGCCTGCGCGCGGTGCGCGTTTTTAAGATGCAATGTAGCTTGACAGTGGTAAAACACATTGGAATGGCAACGCGCAAGGCTTTCATCCAATTTGGAAAAAATGCGTGGCGCTTGCGCGCGGTGCGCATTTCTAAGATGGAATGCAGCTTGGCAGTGGTAAAACGCATTGGAATGGCAACGCGCAAGGCATCCTACGCTGCCCTGTTGAGTTAGTCGCGCTCTAGATAGATAGACAGACAGACAGACAGATAGATAGATAGATAGATAGAAAGCTGGAAAGATAGAGAGACAAGTAGACAGATAGATAGAGAGGTAGACAGGCAGATAGATAGGTAGATAGACAGATAGATAGATAGATAGGGAGGTAATGTCGCTGTGACCGTGTGGCGTTTCGGCTCTGTCTTGTCAGTTGCTCCGCGTATGTCATGTTTGTTCAATGTCCCGGTTTTCGTCACCAGCATCACTAGCATCACCACCACCACTGTTCATGTTTGTTCATGTCCCGGCTTCAATCGCGGAGCGGCAACTCACATCACCACCACCACTACCACCACTACACTTTCACCAGCACTCCCACCAGCACCACACACAGGCCGAGAACATGTTAATGTTCTAGTTTGTTGTTTGTCACCAGCCGACCTACCAGCATCACGCTCAGGCGGACAACCTCTTGATGTTTTTTTTTTAGTTTGTGTTCCCACAGAACGCATATACTTCCACAGACACATGCCAGTGACATCGTTTCCTTGTGTATCCCGCACGGTGGAGCGCGTCTTTTCTGACCGCTCCGGACGCCATGGCAGACGCATTTGATAAGACGGTGGCGCTTTTGGCAGCCTACTCGCAGGAGCTTGTGCAAATGAAGAAGCCGACGCTTACAGCTTTGCTCAACAGCAAGCGGCGCAGTCAGGTACCAGAGTGGGAGCGAGCCAGAAATTTCTGCAGACGAAAACTTTCAAGCTTGGAGCCAGCTCAGCAGCAGATTTTGGAAGACTGGGAGTTTGTGCTTTGTGACAAGTCCACGTTGGAGGCTGCGCCTTTTCTGGCCGGCCTTCAATGCTGTTTTTGCCGCGTGGAGGCATTTTTGACAGAGACGGCAGAGGCGATAAGATACTCAAGCAAGCCAAGCTTGCTGGCAGCTTTGCAGAGTCGACACATGCAGGAATTTCAAATGTCGAGCTTTTGCCGTGTTTTCCTGCTGCGCTATAGCGACCGCTTGGCGTCTGCGGAAAAGGATTTTTTGCTTGCAAAGGAAGCTGAGTTGTGTCAAGTGAGTGCTGCGGCAAAAGAAGCTGCAGCATCGCGTCGTGCTCCTGCCTTTGTCGAAGTGCAAGCCTTCTTCGCTCAGAATGCTGTTGAAATTGCTCAGCTACAGAAGCAAAGCTTGTCAGCTGTTGTCAGCAGCAACCGCGCGAATTCCGACACACGTTGGAAGCAAGCTAAGAATTTCTTCGACAGGCACGTGGCATTGTTGAATGCCGACCAGAAAGAGCATTTAGAAGACTGGGAGTTTGTGCTTTGTGACAAGTCCAAGTTGGAGGCTGCGCCTTTTCTGGCCGGCCTTCAACGAAGCTTTGCAAGGCTGAGTGCTTTTGTCCAAGCTTACTCTGCCGTGCTGCGAGCTCAAGAAAAGAGCTCCCTGGTGAAGGCATTGCAAAGCCTTGACCAGGGAGCTGATGTAAGCTCTTCCTTTTGTGCTATGTTTCTCAAAAGATACAGACAGCATCTGTCGCCGGAGCAAGAAGCACTCGTGCAAGGCTGGGAGCGTGACTTGTGTGTCTCCGAAACCGCTCTGGTCGAAAAGTTTTTGACTATGCTTCAGCAAAGAAAGGCCGAGCTGCAGGCACTGCGAGCTACTTGTGCCGAGGAGCTGTTCAGCGGCCATGGCAAGAAAGCCGATGATGATTTTCGCTTCGGCTATGATTTCCTCCGGAGAACTTGGTGCCATCTGTCCCTGGTGGACCAAGAGCGTGTTCGCAGGGCGCTGCAGCCGCTTCTCATCGAAGTGGAACACATGCCATTAAAGGCATGGCATGAGCCAAAGCTGCACGCCAGTGAGACAGTTTTAGGGGACCACTTGCCGCGGCCTCGGCTGCCAAAGAGCTTACGGCAGTTGTACGGCAACAGCATGGACGCCGAAGCCCGCATAATGCCGTTTTTCCACCGTGTGCATGAGGTGGACTCCTACATGCTGAGCATGGAGTTTCAGGACTGCCATTACTGCAAGGAAGGCTGGTTCGGCATTGCCGCAGGCAAAGGCAAGAGTGGCCTCGAGACCCAAGCGTTTCAGAAGACCAACTTCTGTCGGGCACCTGAGGCCGATTGGCTGGAAGCCGGCAAGCCAATCTGTGAGAACTGCTTGCACGAAGCCAAGGAACGTGCCAAGGCGATGTTGCCCAAGGAGCCGTTCCGCTTGACGGCGGCCAACCACGCAGATCCGGGAGAGACTCTCCCGGAGATCGATGCCCTGACTTTCTTCGAGGAAGAGATCCTGTCCCCGATCCAGCACTTGGTGCGGATCTTTACGCTGTACGGCACGGGCCAGTGTGAGCTGCGAGGCCACGTGGGCAACCTTTTTCAAAACGGCCCGCAGTTCGTGCGAGACATTCCTGCTGCAGTTGGAGACATGAAATCATGAAAATGCTCCTGATACGCCGCTGCAGCAAGGATGTGCACAGGAAGCAGCGAGTACCTTTTCTGGTCTCGCGCCGGCGTCTCGAGCGTGCCCTGAACCGACTGTGCCGGCCAGTCGAAGATGGAGGCTCCGCGGCGTTGCGCCCGGGTGGCCTGACTCCCGAAGGATACTGCGGCTTCGTGAACCGTGCAAACTTGGAGCAGTACTCCAACACTGAAGAGGGAGCAGAGCCTGAGGGCTTGGAGGTGCAGGAAGTGCAGCAGCAGATCTGGCCCCAGATCGAAAAGAGGCTCTTTGCGATGTGGATTTCCAGCACTTTGTCTTTGCAGCTGGCCTCGCAAGTACGAGCTTTGCACGAGCCGCCAGAGAGCGTCAGTGATGCTGACCGCATGGAGAAAACTTGGTGTAGCTTGAGACAAAAGCTCGACGAGCTGGACTTTGCAGCTGTCGGTGGCCCAGATGAGTTGGTCACCTCGACTCTCGTGGGGTACTTAGTCTCGCAGCAGCGGTGCGTCTTTTCTGACCGCCCTTTGACAGACCAGCCAAGCATGGGACACGACCAAGTTGAGCAAATTTTGCACGATGAGTTGACAGCCGTGCAAGAGCTGTCGGCCTGGGAGGAGCAGCCGCTGACTCCCGAAGGCTTTTGGTCTCCCGAAGACTTGGCGGGGCAGCAAACGCAGCAAGAGATGCAAGAGGATCTTTGGAATGCCTTGGGCGATGCACATCGCTCAGATGTGCTGGCCTCAGCCAGTCTTCAGCGCCACGGCGCAGGTCGTGTGGCAGGCCTGCCCATTGTGGATCCCCCCACAGTGCTGTCTCGCAACGTGCTCATCCGTGAGGATCACCCGTACTACATCGCTGCAGGGTTCCTCAAACTCTTTCCGCTGGGACAGGGGGACTACTGGGCCCATGTTCAGGAGCGAGCGGAGAACCAGCAGCCGCTCTCTTTCTGGGGTGGATCAAACACATGCTGCTGCGAGCCGACGGTCGCTTCCAAGCGCACCCGCGCTTTTACTTTTTTGCCTTGAACACGGCCCTGCGTAATAAGGCACTACGCTCAAGAACTTACTTTGTGAAGCGCCAAGTCGGCCTGAACACGAGTGCTTCGTACACCAACGAAGAGTTGATGAAGATGGGGAAAGCTCAGTTCACAAAGGTGATTGCTGCTTTCGAGCAAGCCATGATTGGCTCGGCGCAAGAGAAGCTGCAGCAGAGGAGCGATCTTGAAGCTTTGGTAGAGCAGATTGAACAAGAGACGCTCGAGCAGAAGGCAGAGCAAGTTTTGGAGGTGTGGCGCACAGCTGTCAGCGCCGAGAAAGAGGCATTGGCGCCTGACTCACCTGTGCAGCAGGCACTGAAGGAGCAATGCGTGGCTGCAGAGCATGCACTTGAGGCTGTTTTGGGAGCTTCCGCCGTGACCGAGACTGCGTCTGCGCGTGTCTTTTCTGACCGCGTCGGCGACGCAGCGCGCGTCTTTTCTGACCGCGCTGTGGATGCGTCTGCGCGTGTGTTTTCTGACCGTGTGGGCGACGCAGCGCGCGTCTTTCCTGACCGCGCCGTGACTGCGTCTACGCGCGTTTTTTCTGACCGGCGACGCAGCGCGCGTCCTTTCTAACCGCGCTGTGGATGCAGCTGCAGCCGAAGACCCAGAGCTGCGTGCCTTGTTGGAAAAGCTTCAGAACTCGCTGAGTTGCTTGCAAGCAGGGGGAGAAATTCCTTGCCACTTCACGACCTTGACGACTGCCATCTACCACTGGCAGGACTTAGCGCAAATTTTGCAAAAGTACGACGCCGCCGTGACTCGGCGACGCCATGGTCGCTCCGACCCACTAGAGCCGGCAGAAAGGAAGCTGTCCCTGGACAGACGCTTGGTGTTGAAATATCCAGGGGTGGTAGCATGGTACACCGGCTACAAGATGGAACTCTTCTACAAGCATGTCTTGAAGTACGAAGATGGAGAAGGCGTCTTCGAGTGGGGTGCCGGCGGCATCATGCACTTGCATTCCATCAATTTTGGCGCGCAGATGCCACGCGTGGACCCTGCAAGGGAGGAGTGGCGTTTGCCTAGTTCCGAGAGCGTGCGCACTGCTGAAGAATTTGCCCGTGTGCACGAGGAATATGTCACGGACTGGAGCTTCGGCAAAGCGGAGAAATGGTCTCAGCAGGACATTGAAAATGCTCCTGCCGCAAAACGGCCGCAGACTCCCCCTTGCACTCGGATGCAGAGTCTGACGGATCCGAAGACTTGGAGCTATCCCGTGTCAAGGAGACTGCGCAGCCTGCGCGCAAGCGTGCGCGTTTGCAACCAGAAGCTGCGCCAGCAGCATCCCAGCAGGAGCCTCCTGGTGCGCCTTTTCTGGCCGCCAGGGAGCAGTTTTCCCAGCAAGCCTTGCCAGTGGATGCAGATTTTGCACGAGTGTTTCCTAGTCCCACTCGCATGGCGTACGTGAAAGACGGTGCCGGAAAGCGAAAAATTGTTCATTTGACTTGCCAAGAAAAGGCACTGTTGCAAGATTTGGAGGCACTTTTGGCACAAGCAGAGTGGCACCCCTGCCGCATAGGCACAGAGCAAAAGGCATTGCTCATGACCAACAATTGCCAGCTGGTCAGACGCGTGCGTCGAAAGTGGTATCGCAAACTTACAGAGAAGTGCAACATGCACGACCGACACAGTGGCCACGGTGTGGAGGTACCTCCGGTGTATGTGGAGGTGGCCATGGAGCAGGCAGCAGGGCAGCTTGAAGGCGACACTGGTCGGAGACTTATCTCAGAAGAAGTCTTTGACCTTGCTGTAGGCAGCTTGAACTTGTTCCAGCAGCCCTTGCGCCAAGATGTTCGCGCCAGGATTGGCGAGTATGATGTGTTTTGCATGCAAGAGGTGACGCCCAGCACTCTTCCTGCTATCTTGTCTGCGGGCCGCGAGTTAGGTTACGATGTAGAGAGTCCCGCGCAGCGTGGCCACAGCACGCTGGAAGGCTTTGATGTGTGCATGCTCTTGCGCAACGCTACGGTGACGCGGCTTCGTGTGGGAGTCGTACCTTTGACAGCTGCAGGCGTCCGGCACTTACTGCATGTTCAAGTGCAGGTAACCAAAAACGGAGCATGCTTGGCGCTTGCCACTGCGCACTGCACCGCCAGCGCAGAGTTTGCAGCGCAGCGAGCCTCGGAAATGGAAGTAGTTTGGAATGCCCTGGAAGCTTTGCCGGTGGGCGGCTGCATTTTTGCCGGGGACACTAATACGCATGCCTCAGAGAAGATGCCTGAGCGCTATCAGGAGCGCTGGCAAGATGCTTGGGAGGCAGATGGCGCAGAGGTGACTTTGTCAGGCACTTGGTGTCACGACTGGATGGACACGTCCCATCCCAGTGTGCAAGCATGGCGCTTCGACCGTTGCTTTTTCTTGTCGCGCGCATTTCGCCGTGCAGTTCCGGAAGATGAGGGTGCGACTTTTCTGTCCGCCACTCAGCAGCCTCCTGGTGCGTCTCTTCTGTCCGCCAGTGAGAGCCAGCCCGGCGACCGTCCAGTGCCGAGGTCGGCGCGGCAGCAAACCGTACGGCTCGTCCAGGGCAGCTTTCAACGTGTTTGGGGAGTAGGCATGTCCGACCATGCCTGCATCAGCAGCCGCTTTCTTGTCCAGGCAGGCGCAGGTTTGGAAAATATGCCGCAAGCAGAGTACTTGCGCGTGGTGCGGCCCGGCCTGGGAAGCAAAGTGGCACGCCGTCCGGCAGAACATGAAAGCTGCGCTCGCAAGACGCAGACATATGCCTTTTGCAGCAAAGACTAGAAGTCACGCATGCCGCCAGGCAAAGGGGTCATCTTGGAAGACCCCCGGCGTAAAGGGCTGTACCGCCTGTACGCCCGCAGGAACTGCCATCATGTCAACACGCATGATCCTTTGAAGGCCATGGGCTTGGTGGTCAGGTAGTGCTGACCATACAGGCAGCAGTTAACTACCTCACAAAATATATGGGCAAGCTTGGCAGCGGCCACACGGCCACCAGCCGGATCGGTGGCCTGCTAGATGATATACTGTGCCGCATGCGCGACGGTGAGACCATGACTGTCACGTCGCTGCTATCGAAGCTATTCATCCATACGGCTGTGCCTGACCAGATTTGCTCACTGGAAGCATGGCACGTCTTGATGGACTTGCCGCGCGTGCTGTCCAGCCGATTTTTTGTGAATCTGAATGCCAAGGAGCAGCCTGTGGTCAAGGAGCTGCAAGCCATCCAAACTGGCACGGAGCAAACTACCGTGACTAAGCAAACTAAGGTAGACATTTATGCCAGCCGCTTGGAGAAGCTGCGTTTGGGTGGCGGCTTGTCCGTCGAAGCCGTGCGAAAAATGTCCTTGTCTCAGTTTGTTGGACGCATAGATCGTCGGGGCAGAAACTTGAGCTTGCGCAAAAAGCCCGCGATCGTCAAGGAGAAGCCTTACTTGAATCTAGACGGCCGCAGACCGAATGCTAGCGACATGGCGAGATATTGTCTGCGACTGCACAGGCCTTTTACAGCGGCAGAGGCAGATCCCAGAGAGCTGTCGGATCGTGAGGCCATAGAGCAATTGCATGCGTTTGTGGCCTCCAATCAGTGCCCTTTCTGGCTGAAGAAGCGCTTTGCTCAGCAGAATAAAGCCAAGAAAAAGAAATCTTCAGCAGCTGCGCCGTCCGAGGCACGTGCAGCGGACTGCGGCCAGGAGGCAGCTCACGTGGGAAGCTTGCCCACTGCCGAGCAGCCTTCTCACAGTGTTGCCGCCGCCAGCAACGACGCGACTGTTCTATCCGTCGGGCGGCCCGTAGACGTGCAAAGTGCTAGCACCGCAGCATGTCTGGTAGCCACCGGGAAGGATGCGGCTTTTCTGCCCGTCCTTCCCACAGTTGAGCAGCAAGGTCAGTCTCAAAGTAGCGTCGCTGCAAGTAGCAATGCAACTTTGCTGTCTGCTGCAAAGCCTGCTGCTGGTGCCACAGCTCAGAGTGTTTTCGGAGAAAGATAGAAGAATAATAAAACAAACAAATAACACACCAAGAATACACAACATATTCATAAAACACACACACAAGTAGTACAAACACACAGGAACACCCACAACATACCTATAAATGTAATACAACAAAAAACCAAATACAAAACCCAAAACAAACACACACAGGACAGACAAGATAACACCATAGAACAAAATAAACACTACTAAATAGATAAGGAAAACGTTATCGAAGTAAACATATAATACACACAACATACACACGTTGAACACGACACTAATATTAACTATGTAACAAAGAAAAGAAACCAGATATAACTAATCCAATAAGAGGAAAACACGTTTGTAAAAACACCTCCGCAAATAGAGCATCTGTGGCGGAGCAGCATGGGTTTCCGTGGCAGCCAGCGCACGGAGAAATGAGATACTCGGTGCAGGAAGCTTGTCAAGGCAAGAAGCCAACGCCCAAGCGTCTACAGCTGGAGCTTTACTTGGAGGCAATTTTGGGAGAGTGGCCGCGGAAAGGTGGCCCCGCCACGGAGCTCATGCAAAAAGTTGTTTTTCAGATGCTTGCGCTTGATTTGGTGCCGTATGTCAAGCGCGGCAATGGCCTTGTCAAGCCCGGCTTGTCAAAAAAGTGTTTGGAGCAGCTTTGTACAGTGCATTTCAATTACATGGGCTCCCAAAAACCTGCCGGCAAGGAGCAGAAGGCTATCAAGAATAGACTGTATGCAGACTTATGGGAAGAAGTGAAGCACAGGATTCTTCGTGAGTGCGGTGTATGCGTCGGCCACGGCGCCAAAAACCGCATAGCTGTCAGTCAGGGAGCAGATCTGTCCTCGCCAAGCAAAGAGGGACAGTGGCGCTATGCTGTATTCTGTCCCCATCCGTGGCGCCAGGACGATGAAGACTTGGAAGATCCTGAGGAAAGAAAAGCCAAGCGTGCCAGGTTTGTTGCCGGAGCCATGCAGGAGCAGAGCATGGGCCGGCCCGGGTATAACCCGTTGCACGAAGCGCTTGTGCCTTTGGACGAGGATGCTTTGGTTTGTGTGGACAAGGAGACTCGCTCCGAGTGGGATGCTTTGAATCCTTTTGCTTCCAGCTTGAGCCTGGAAGCTTTGCTAGATGATATGACTAGTGCCATTTTGCCTGAGACTCATGCTTGGACTTTACGTGTTGGTCAGGGTGGTATTTCGCACGCAGATGCGATCGCCCTGATTCCAAAGCAAGCAGGTGTCGATGCGGCTTGTCTGCCCGCCGATTCCTCCGCCCCGCAACGTGCTCCACAGCCAGCAGGCGTCGATGCGGCTTTTCTGCCCGCCGACGCTATCGCCTTGCAGCATGTGCCACAGCCAGCAGGCGTCGATGCGGCTTTCCTGCCCGTCGATGCCTCTGCGCCGCAGCTTCCACAGCTTGATCCAACGCAGCAGTCTTTTGTTGCTCACATGTCCGCCTGGTGTGAGGCATACTTGAGCGCGCCATCTGCTTCCGGCGTGAATTTGCCTCTGCCAGCAGATCTGGGTGGTCTTTGCAAGCTGTGCGGCCCCGTCTTGTTGTTAGGGACTGCAGGCACAGGCAAGACGACAACAGTGCAAGCTGCCAATGCAGAGATGGGGCAGCGCGGCATCAAGGACCGCATCGTGCGTGCCGCGTATACCGGTGTGGCTGCCAGCAACATGGGCAGCGGCGCGCGCACCATAGCGTCCTTGTTTCGCTTGCGCCCAAATGGTGGCGGCGGTCTGTCCTCGCTCTCCGAAGAGGACATGGCCGCCATGGCCACAGAGCTCGGAGAGATGGCAGTGCTTGAAGTGGACGAAGTGTCAATGATCGAGAAGAAAGTTTTGGCATACATTCACATGCGCTTGCAGCAGTGGCGGTACGCAACCTACCACCCTAAGCACTGTGACCGCAAAGGCGCCTGCTAGTGTGGCGCGCGCTTGCCTTTTGGTGGCGTCAAAGTCGTGCTTGCGGGCGACTTTGGCCAGCTGCCCCCCGTGGCAGTGAAGGATGACGCAACTTTGCTCAGCACGGCCGCCCAGGCCACGGGCAAAGATCATGCGGATGTCAACCTTGGGGCAAGATTGTTTGGCAGCATCCGCAACGTGATTCGCCTGCGACGTGTGCATCGGCAGGCAGGTGTTTCGCTGTACAAGGAGTCACTGCTGAGACTCCGCGATGCTGCACACACAAAAGAAGATGTCGCGTTGTGGAAGACACACGATCTCACCAGCCCCGAGTGCACTTTGACGGCCGAAGAAATCCGGCGCTTCCACGAAGAATGCGTGCACCTTTTTTGTGAGAAGCAGCGCGCCGGCCAGTTCAACGGCCGCCGTTTGGGCGAGGACGCTGCAGCAGAAGGTGGCACGGGCATTTTGCGCGTGTGGTCGGCAGACTCGAGCCCGTTGGTAGAGCGTCATTCTTGTGACTCCTTTGGCGGACTGCGCCGAGTTTTGCACTGCACCCGGGGCGCTCCCGTGATGCTGACGTCCAATGTTCGCACAGTGTGGAACTTGGTGAACGGCTTGCGTGGCAAGATCGTCGGAGTTGTCCGGCATGCAGCGGCGCCCGTCTTTTCTGACGGCGCAGCAGGTCAGCAAGCAGCTCAAGCGAAATCACGGAACGCAGCAGAGGTCGGAGGCTGCTCAGCATCAAGCTTGAAATATTTGATTGTGGACTTTCCGGGCTACCTTGGGCCATGCATGGTAGAAGGCCATCCAACATACGTGTGCATTGGGCTGCAACGCGTTCGAGATGAGCGCATGCCCATGCTCTACCGCGAGCAGTTCCCGCTGGTATTGAGCTATGGCATGACAGTGCACAAAAGCCAAGGATTGACGTTGTCCGATGGCTGTGTGTTCGATCTGGCGCACGAGCCTACTTGGCAGCCGTTTCGCACGGTGCCTGGCTTGGCCTTTGTTGGGCTGTCACGCGTGACCGATTTCAGGCACATGGCGTTTCGCCACGTGCCTGACTACTGGGTGTTTCGTGCCGTTGCAGAGACCGCCTTGTTTCGGTACCGCTCCACTTTAGAGGCACAGCTGGACAAAAAGCACGATGAGACTGCTGGACGCCATTTCTTTGGCAAAGCCTCCTTGCAAGATGACCTCGAGCGTCACAGAAAGTGGTCGGAAGCAAAAACTGGAGCCCCATTGAGCGAGGCTGAGCACTCAAATGCTGTCCCTCCGTGGCGTGCTGCCAGACCCTGGCTACACGGACAAGCCACAACGTTTGCCGGCCAGCAAACTCGGCGGCGGCCGCAACAAGCGTCGCACCATGCGCGGTGTTGCAGGTGCCGACGAAGTCGCTGCGGGAGAAGACGAAGACGGAATGCCGCACGAGGATGATGATGCTTTGACTCCAGATCAGCTGCAGCAGATAAAGGAGGAGGCAGAGCATCGTCAGTTTCTTGCTGAGTTCTATGAAGAGCTGGATGCACAGAACTCGACATACCTGACGCGAGAAGAAATGGGCATCAGCCCCGAAGACTGGTATGCGTGAGGGAGTATCTATTGCTTCAAAGACTGTGTCTTTTCTGACCGGTTTTGGCAAGCCAGTGGTAGCGCCTAGCATTGAGTGGGCATTTTTGGCACGCTTTGGCAAGCAGATGGTGTGCACGAGCAGCAAGCTGCGCAGCGGGCGCAGGGTACTTTGAGGGGAGGCATCTACAGGAATCTAGACGCCAAGAGTGCCACAGAATCTAGACGCCAAGTAGTGGCACTGCAGAGTCGTAGCGTAGACAAGCTCGTCGTGGATCATTTAGACATTGGTAGTAAGATGATCATTGGTGTTTCCTGGTCGCAGTTGAAGCTTTGGTAATGATCCACATTACGTGAGCTTTCCTTGGGAGCAATTGAAAACGAAGAATCACTTGGTTGGTTCATAGGGTTGACATGTGGAGACCCCTTGTTACATTGGTTTCTTGTTTGTTGCTTTGTGTACGGTACGGTTTGTTCAACGGACACAGATTCCTTCGTTTTCATCAGGTCACGTGCGTCTTTTCTGACCACGTGAGTTGGCGCTGCGTGTATACTTCATCTGACAGATGGCAAAAAAAACAATGCAGACGTTCGCGATGCCGTGAGTTGTGTCCTGGCTACGGTTTTTTGGGAGTGATGTGCGAGGGAGCTGGAGTGATCGCGACGACCATGATAGATATCAGGCAACAGAGGCGAAGGCAAGCTTGGGGTTTTTACAGCATGTTTTTCCGTGTTTCATTGTCGACACCTGCGTTTGTCAACACAACACAGAACAGAGTTGTCTCTTATCCGCAGCTGGTTATGCATGAGCTAAATCTGGCTGCAACATTGCAACATCATGACAGCAAGCACTGACACAGCTTCATCACAAGCCCAGGCACCGACACAGCATCACCGCAACAAAGCAGGGAAATCACAGCTTTTTTTCTTCTAGCAGCGCGGCTTTTCTGCCCGCTGTGCCATGGCTGCCTCAGATGCGCAGTGGTACCGCTTGGAGGGAGACTTGCTTCAGAGGCTGAAAGGCCGCTATGAAGCGGCGCTGGAAGTGCCGCAGCGCAGAGAGGCGAGCGAGTGCTGCTGCTGCCATCGCACACGGGACTTTTGGTATTCCAAGCCGGGGGAGACCGAGTTTCAGATGAGCCAAGTTTGTGAGTACTGCTTCGATGTCTTGACTCAGGAAGTTCCAACTGCGCAGAGGCAGTGCACGCGCTTGACGCTCGAGGGCCACGAGGTTGCAGCCCAGTGGCTTACGTGGCGGAAGTGCAAGCTCAGCGCCGCTTTGTCGGAGGAGGACATGCGGCGCTCGGCGTCCTTGGCCGTGGGCAAAACTGCTTTGCCCAAAGCGCTCACTTGAAGCCGCGTGCAAACAACGCGCCTTTTCTGGCCGTTTTGCGCGCCGGGAGAGAGGCAGCTCGTCGTGTGTCTTTTCTGACCGCGTGAGCTGGTGATACGTGTAGTTAGGCGTCAAGCCACTGCCAAGCACTGCGAATGCACAGCTCAGATCGCCCGAGACGTGATCTGTGAACAGCGGCATCACCTCACTGGAAAAAGCACTGGGTGCGCGGAAACAGTGTTTTTTTCTGAGCCCCTTTTTTTTTCAAAAAGATAAGTGGTACGTATTATCGTGCTTAATAGTATGACTTCAAGATGGGTGCCAGGTGAGTACTTTGACTTCCGAAGGCGGTCACGGTGATGGCATGAGAGCTTTGCGCACTGGGAGGGGAGCAAAGGAAACATAGGCTTGTTTTGGTATCGAGCAACAGAAGTGCGCACCCTGGGCTTGAGAATGTCGATGTTATAACGCGGGTTCCATGTGAGTTCTTTTAGATCCGAGGCGGTGATGTGTTTTGGTCTTGGTTGAGGAAGCATCAGGTTGCGCGGCATGCCTGCAATGTTATGTCTTACAGCAATGTCCTACATGATAGCCGAACAGTTCCTTGCACACGTTTATGTATTGTACTGGCTGTGATTGGTTCATGACAAGTACACGTGCAGAACCTCACCTCTGACACTTAGATTAGCTACGCCACTGACACGCACTGCTACTGCATCCGGCTACATCGCTGCCATGGCCGATCTGCCTCGTTGGATCGATGACGCACGCGTGGACTCTGCAGCGATGATTTCAGCCTTTGAGGCGTTCTGTGCCCGGGAGCCCGCGCAAGTTGGGCAGTTTCAAGATCTGTTTCTTATCATCCCTAGATGTCCCTGGGGAAGTAGTGCGCCAGGGTGGCGCTTGCCCACGCAAGCCTGTGAAGCGCTGACTTGCAGACGTTGTCAAACTGGTGCTGGCGGGTATCAGTTCCGCTGGTGGCACGCAGCATGGGAAAATGACCACAATAGACTGCGCAGGCCTGGCGCGTGGCGGATGAGGCAACAAGAATAAGTCTGCGAGAGCTACCGCTGCCAGCGCGTGTGTCTTTTCTGACTGCGCGACTGGCGGCCCCTGTTCCACCGACATCGAGACGGCGCGCATTGGAAAAGCACACGGCGGGCCTGTGCAGTTCTGTCGTGTCTGTGCTGGGCATACGCTAGGCAGCAAACATAGGCATATGTACTGTTTGTGCTTGCTCAAAATCTGTGGTGCTTTTGGTTTGTCAACGCTTGGAAAACGTCAGCATGATAGGAAGGGAGCACGGAGCATGTCATGCCCTACCAAAGGAAGTCTTTGTAAAGCCAAAAATAGATGGTAGAGACACGCATGTTGGCACTCTCGCGACGGCACCTGTTTTTTTTGGCTTACTCTCTGCTTGCAGCCTTTTTTCGGCATGAGTCCATCATGGCAAAATTATGATGTTTAGCATTTAAGAGCCCACACTTCAAGAGCACACACTGCACATTATGTCACGATGTTCCACGAGCACACACTTCTACACACTCCACTAGTTGTCTGGCGCGGCTTTTCTGCCCGCCTGACATTGCGCCCTTTGCAATGCTCGGTGAAGCTGCTTCGTTTTTTTCCCGATCGACGTCAGGTACTAATGCAGCTGCTGAGAAAAAGCCTATGGCGATACAGCCACACGAGTTGTCCAAGGGAAGCAAGCTCGGAGCCGACCGACGTCTCGTGGGCCGCTTGGTGGATTTCCAAGATACAAGTTCTCTCCTGCTATCTTGTCTGCGGGCCGGGCCGCAAGCAAGTCATACAAATTGAGGCTTGGAGAGAACTTAAAGAGGCAGCGAAGCAAGTCTTTCATGCCGGACAGCTGGTAAGCTTAACCTGTGTGTCCCTGTCTTTGCGCAAGGCCGATAAAATGAAATATAGCTACTCAGGGGTGCAAGTCATGGTTCGCTTTGACAAGCACCTGCAAGTAGCGCCCGCAGACGAAGAAAGTTCACGCTCCTTGTGTGGATTTCCAGAGCTTAAGTTGGCAGACTTAGCGCGGACAATACCAGAAACCTCTTTCAAAGCCGCCAGCTGCTAAGGTCTAGTTCGCATCAAGTGTCGCGTTCTCGAAGCAAACGCTTTCACTCCCAAGTCAGGCAAAAGCTTGGGTAAGGCACTTGTGGAGGAGAAATTTGAAAATGAGCGCTGGCAAGCCGAGCTAGTAGGTTTTGCGGAGTTTGCCACTGATGTTGCTGGCCTGCAAGCTGGCAGTGCATACTTGCTAACAGGGATTGCAGTTCAAGCCTCGCAAGACAAGAACGGGTTCGCGTTCAAGTGGGTGAAAGGCTCCGCTGCGTCTCTTCTGACCGGCGAACTTGCTGCGTCTTTTCTGACCGGCGAGAATCCTGACACACTGTCCAACACCAGCCAAGATGTTGTTAGGAAGCTGTCTAACCGGTCTGCTTTGGCCGGCAACAGGTCTCAGGCGCGTGCCATTTATGTTTCCGCGTCGACATTAGATTGCTTTCTGCCGTCGTCTGGCTGCCGCAAGTTTGATAACGCGGAAGTTTGGGAAGTCCCGTGGGTCACCCTGGTGGACATTAATCCTCGGCGCACCGCCTTGGATTGGCACTATACTGGCTGCTCCGAGTGCTTCAAGAGTGCCTGTGCTCAGCACGAAGGCGCGCAGCGTCGGTGCTATGCAATCGACGTGCAACTTGTGGACCACACAGGATTGCTGGAAGCCAAATTGTTTACTGCGCAAGCAGACGAAATGTTTGCATCAGCCGGCATCACTACTCCTGGAAGCATCGAGCCTCAAGATCAGCTTACTGTACTGCAAACACTACGCGGCTTGAACTTTTCTGTGCGACTTGCGATCTTGGAGGAGGAGGCTTGGCAAAGTCGCGCGGCGCGCAACTATTTACAGGTTTTACAGATTCGGATGCTGCCACAGACATGGACTGGCACTGCGAAGCCTTTATTACGTTTTTCAGCGAGCGGCGGCTGCAGTGGAATTCCTGCGGTGCGAGCAGAGGAGGGTGTTGTAGATGCCGCTGAGCAAATCACAGGGCCGAAGGATTGCTTGCTCGATTGCGTCGAGTTACTGGTACAGATCGGAAATAAAAAGCCGCAAAATCGACAGGAGGCAGACGAAGCCGGCTTGCGTGTGAGCGTTGAGGCATCGGATCTTGGCAGCGAGTCACGTCCGAAGATGACATTGTCATGGCTGGTTTCGACTACTGCATTGCTTGACTTGGGCAGAGAGTTGCTTCCAAATGCGACCTTTCGAATCATTGCCAGGCCTGTTGTAGCAAAAGGAAATATTGAAGCCTGGCAAGTGCTGCAGCACTCTTCCAACGTCGACGCGCAAGCGTGGCAAGAGAGGCTACAGTGGCAAAGACAAGACATGGACATGGGCAACTCACGAAAGCGTGTGCCACCTGAAGAGTTTACGCAGCAGACACCAAATAGCAAGGTGCAATGTGTCCGCAATATGCTCGCATCTCCAAGCTATACTGCCGAGTGAAGCTCTTCGCTGAATTCAGCGGTGCGTCGTTTCTGACCGCCGTTGTCATCCCGGCATGCTGCTGCTGCTCGGTTACCATCTGTCCGTGCTGTCTAGCCGCCGCCATGCGTGCCGCGCAAAGCCACTATCAGAGATGCTGGCTACATTCCCTTGCCTGACTCAAGAGGCGTGTCTTTTCTGACCGCCGTTGCCTGTTTGGAGTATTGCTGTCAGGGATTTGAGGCACGCAGAAGGCAGGCGTCATAGCAAAAAGATACGGTGACTGGCATGTTGGCAGGAAAGTCGGCACGTGTTATGTTATAGGAAGGTAGGCACACATCCTGCACGAGCTGTTGTACTTTTGTTCATGTTGAGTCTTGGAAAGCACTGTAAAGACTCGGCGCGCTGACAAAACAGTTATGTTATGGGAAGGTCGGTCGGCATGTGTTGTTTTGTCGTTGCAGTTCGCTGCACCTTGCTTCAGCACCCTGCGCTCCTTTTTTGCACTTTCATGTGACTTCTCTGTTTTCAGCGATCACCTAGTGGTTGTTTTGTTCGAAACAGTGATAGTCCTCGACAGTTGTGACATATGGCGAAAGCTGCACCTCAAATGGGGTCTCGGCCGTGCCGTTGCTGTTCGGCTCTAGCTCTTTTGGGCATGAGCCAGATGCGGTTACCACCAGCCAAACACACCAACTGCCATCAACACACAGCATCAGCAAGCACTACCAAACACAGCAGCTGTCTCACTGCAAACAATCTCAACAGAAGTGTTGGACCAGCTTTAGCTAGCTACCACATCCGAGCAAGTTGTCGCCTTTTTTTTTGTTTTTTGCTTGTGCGTCTTTTCTGACCGCAAACGCGATTGGAGAACTCGGCGACCAGTCGTCTGCCGAAGCATGTGGATGCCAGCCGCTGGAAAGTTTCCGGCTGGGGCATGCACGAGAAAATGGAGTGGGCGCGATCGGACGCCTGCGACGCCCGCTGTGCAGCGAGGACTGAAGAGCCGCCCGCGCGGGCACGCGAGTTACTTCGAGAGATTCGGGAGTCTCCAGTGTTTTGGCTTGCGCTGCGCAAGCATCTCGATGAGGCGGATGCCATTTTTGTCTTGGAAGTTCTCCAGGAGCACAGCGGCTGGAAGGAGATCAAGTACACAAAGAATGAGCGGCTGCGCAAAGAGTATCTGCGACTGTTCGATGAGTGCTGCTTCTACAGCCGTGGCTGGAGGCACGAAGAAATGCAACAGCGCCAGCGGGCAGCATCTTCGGCAAGCGGCGCACAAGAAGCACGGCTGGTGCCTGCTCCAGGCACCAGCTCAGACACGAGCTAGTGGTGCATCTTTTCTGATCGCAACTTGCTCACTTGCAAAGGCATTATTTGTGGAGTTTGGTCTTAAAGGCTTGAACTAGTGGTGCATCTTTTCTGATCGGCGCTAGTTCATTGAGCACGTGCAACCCTTGTGGATACTGCAGCCACTTGCCCGTTTGGCTTTGCCTGCCCGCTTTGTGGAGCCTTGTGCACAAGTGGCATGCTTTTTTGTGGCAGCGAAGTTGACAACACGCATGTGGGTGCGCTTTTTCTGGCCGCCCATATGCTGCCCGACGTATTCTGGGCCTCGCGAGCACGGAAAACCAAACGGGCTGGGGTCTCCGAAGCAAGGCATGACGGCAGCACAGATGGAATTTTTGTAGAATACCATCGAGACAACACATGGCTGTCGTTCAGGGCTTACTTACCGAACTTCATTTCAGGCTCCTTAAAAAACATAGGGCTTTCGGGTACCTCGTGTTTTTTTCCTGGTCGTGAATACACGGACTGTACTAAAAAACGAAAAGCATGTGCTCAGCAGCTCATTGATCGTCGCTCAGTAGTCAGTCAAATAGATTTGTTTAAAAACAGGACGCCTTCAAATTGGGGAACCGCTGGTGTTGTCTTCGGTGACTTAAATATACGGGCAGTACCGAGAACTTTGCAGGTATAATCTCCACAATGCGTGCTGCAATGGCTCAAAGCCTCACTTTAGGCATGAGCCAACTGGCATGATGCAGCACCACAGCAGCATCACAAACCACAGCATCACGGATCGACACACAGCTCACACACACACACACCACACGCATAGAAGCACATCACACCACACGCACGAGCACATCTCGCAGCTTTTTTTTTAATATTGCCTGGTGCGGCTTTTCTGCCCGCCTGACAACGTGCGAGCCTGCGCGCGGCTTTTCTGCCCGCCAGGCAGCGCCATGGCTCACGTGGATGCCGATTTTCTTGCGCTGGCAAAGCGATTTGGCCAGATGCTGCCACCGGGTCCGGCAATGTTTTGGGGCGGTGTTCTGGACAACTACGAGAAAGGCAACATTCCGAAAGAAATCGTGATCAAAAGCATGAATGCCCTTGAAGACATTCCAAATGCGGCGCAGTCAAATGCCGCAAGTGCCCCCGCGCAGTATTCATCTGGTGCGTCTTTTCTGACCGCCTCCACTGCGCCTGGAAGCCCGCGACCTCCTGCTTCCTCAGCTGGCGGATGCGATGATGCTGGCTCGAGTGTCTCTGCCGCATGGACGAATCCGCCAGCATCACTGTACCACCAACCGCCAGGCTGGAACATGTGGTGGGGAAAAGGGTTCCCCCCACCGTGGCCCCCGCTTCCTCCAGGCACTGATCAATGGGCAAACATGTACGGCTGGCATGGGACTGGAAAAAAAAGCGATGCGAAAGCCGCCGGCAAAAAAGGTGGGTCGAACGCCGGCAAAAAAGGAAAGGCGAAGGGGTTCCGCAAAGCTGACATGACTGCGCGTGATTTGTCTGAGG
>CAUJNA010000552.1:69353-198985 GCA_963377175.1 Effrenium voratum | reverse complement strand
GAAATCTAGCTGCTGCTGACGGCGCAAGAGCATGCTGCTCAGCTTGAGGATGAGGCCAACCGTGAGACTTTGCGCCATGAGGCGCTGGAGCGCCGCGTCGAGATCCTCGAGGAAGAGAACAGAAATCTTCGTAGGCGGACGCACTGACGAGCTAGAAAAAAAAGCCCGCCAAAATGCTCAAGTGGTCCAAATGATCGATCACCCGCCGCAGCTGCTCAAAGAGATAACTTCCTCTGCGGCCTTCCGGTGCGTGCAGACATGGCTCCTGGAGAAGCCCGCTGCGTGGGCGGACGATCCCTGCCTTGCGGCTGCTCAGATGGCCCAGCGGCCTCCCAACAAGCGGCCTCGCAAGGATGCGCTGCTTGAGGCCGAGCGCTCGCACCAGCGCCCCGACCCGACGATGAGGAGCTCATCAGTGAGTGGCATGCGGAGCTGTCGGAGACTCCGTAGAGACGTAGAGGCACACGTAGAGGCACAGTCAAAAAGGAGGTGGGAGCCTGGGGCCTCTGTAGCCTCCGCTGGCGGGATTGCACCTCCAACCCCCGCGGTTCGGGAGCTGAGTTTTCGGGGACTTTTCGAAGATCCCTGTGCACCACCTTTTCCGGCCACCCCTCCAAGCCAAACCTTGCCCCCATCTCCCCGCTCTCGGCGGAGACAACCCTGTATACCTTTTCGCTCCAGGCTATCTCGTTGACCCTGTAGGAGCCCCTGCTTTCGATCGGCTTAACCCCGATCCGAACCATATCCCCGACCTTGATTTCCGGGCGGGTCACCTTGTGTTTGGCCCTGCGCTCGATGTTGCGCAGAGCAATCTCAGCCATTTCGGGGTCAGAGTAGGCGAGGTTCGGCGCAACCTGCGTGGTAGCGTGCTTCCTTCCGTTGATTTGGTTCAAGATGTCAGGCAGCATGAGGTGCCACTGGCCCCGCCGGCCCGCTCCGGCAGCTATGCGACGCAACATGGCCTCCTTGATGGTGCGGATGGTGCGCTCCGCGAAGTAGGCGTGGCCCCTGGTCACCTGCTTCTCGATGTCCCAGAAATCCATCAGCTCCTTGAACTCCCACTTGAACTCGGAGCCGTCGTCGGAGTACACGTTGGCCGGCACCCCCAGGGCTTGGAAGACCTTCTTCATGCCCGCCGCGGTGGTGCTCGCGAGACGGTCCTTCAGCGGCTCCGCGCCACTTTCTTGGTGAGCGCGTCGATGGCCACCAGCATGAAGGGGTAGGGCTTGCCGCCGAAGGCCCTCATGTCGGCCAGGTCCACCTGCAGCTGGTTCATGGGCTCCAGAGGCACGAAGCTGTTGTAGCCTCTCTGCGGCCGGTCCTGGCTCACCCGGAGGCCGTCCAGAAACGCCTTCACCTCCCCTCTGGAGATGCTGGGGTCGCGCACCTGGGCCTGCTGCAGCGTCTGCGCTATGCTGCCGAAACCGGTGCGGGGATCCTTGTAGACGGCCTTGATGGTTTGTCTGCGAGCGTCAGCCATGTTTCTTATGGCTTCTTCGGCCCCCGCTGGGCCTGCCAGGCTTCCACCTCGTCCAGCCGGGCCTGGAAGCCCTTGCACACCCCCCAGAGCCCGCTGGTGAGGTGCGAGTAGTCGAGGGTGACCATCTCCGTGCCGTCGCTCCACCTCGCGGTGCCCGTCAGGTTCTTCCACTTCGCTCCTGTGAAGTCGTTTGACGCGAAGCCCAGCCTCAGGTCCTCGTTCATGTCCGGCGCTTGTACTGCTTGGCCTCCACGGAGTCGAACAGCTGCTGGAGCTCTGCCACGTCGGCCTTGGCCATCTCCGTCTTCACCCTGCTGTCCGACAAATTCGTGAAGCTCGTGTTGCAGACCACGTTGCCCGTGTTGCCCGCGATCACGAGGCAGCCGGGGTTCCTCTGGTTCGTGGTCAAGGACAGCTGCGTCGAGAGGCTCTTCGTCTGCACCAGCGCCTCATCGTTGATCATGATGAGCTCGCACTGGTGCGTCCCGCCGTCCCGCTCCAGGAAGACCCTGGCGCTCTGGTTGCCCAGGAGCCGCAGCTCCGGGCCGCTGTCGGAGGCCGCGCTGTTGTTGGAGATCTGCAGCTTGCTCCAGCCCGCCCAGTTCTTCGTCAAGAAGAGATCGTCCGAGAAGTCGGAGGTGTTGGTCACGGTGAGCGTGTTGGACGCGAAGAGCTGCGGCGCGGAGACCGTGCCCGAGCTCGTCACGTCGCCGCACACCACGCTGCCCGTCGACACTCCGCCGCTCGAGGCCGTGAAGGTGCAGTCCAGGCTCTCGCAGTCCAGCGGGCCCGTGGAGGCCGCACCGGTGATCGTCAGCGTGGCGCCCGTGAGCGCGCCGGTGGCTGCGAAGCTCGCCGCCGTCGCTGCGCCCGAGGCCGTCAGCGTGCCCGTGGACACGTCGCCCACCGTGGTGAAGTTCCCGGCGTTGGCCGTGTTGTTGAAGGTCAGCGTGCTGCCCGTGATTCCCGTGGCGGAGCTCAGCAGGCCCACGCTGGCCGCGCCGCTGATGCTCAGCGAGCTGCCTGACACGGCCCCTGTGGACGACAGCGCGGCCCCGGCGACGGTGCCTGTGGCTGTGAGCGCGGCGCAGGAGACTGAGCCCGAGGCGTCCACGCCCGTGGTGAACACGTCGGTGCAGTTCACGTCGTTGCACAGCAGCTGGTCGCAGCCCACGTTGCCCTGCGCGGTGAGCCCGTCCAGCGTGGCCGAGCCCGTGAGGGCCAGCGAGTCCGCCAGCAGGTCCGTTACCGAGACAGACTCTCCCTCGAAGGCGCTGGCCCTGATCTGCATGCTGTACAGGTCCAGCGTGCCCGCCGACTGCTGCACCAGCCCGGGGATAGAGCCGCCGAAGGCTCCGAAGTGCAGCTTCGCGATTCCGCCCGGCGGCACCGAGAAGTCCAGGCGCGCCGTGCTCCAGACGCCCTGCGAGGGCGTGCCGAGGAAGGTGCCGGTGACGCCCACGTAGTCGTTGTCGGCCGCGCTGACGTACATCACCAAGTTGGAGGCCGTGCCCAGCCGGTACCGGCAGCCGAAGGAGTAGCGTCCCCCCGGCGTCAGCGTGTAGGTGCGCACGATGTTCCAGGCGAAGGCGCTCAGGGTCATGGCGTAGCCCTCCAGCTGGAAGCCTCCCACCGTGAAGCTGGCCGAGGCCACGGAGCTCTGGCTGTGGAGCGCACCAGGAAGTTGCCTAGCGTGGTGAGCGTGGGCTCCAGCAGCACCTCGCCCAGGGTGGCCAGCGTGACGTCGTCGGCCCCTCCGTCGAGGAACTCGTGCTTCAGCAGCAGCGCCGAGGCCGCCGTGTCCTCCTCCGCCTCCACCGCGTTGCCGGTCTCCAGGGTTGCGTCCAGGATCTGGAGGCCGTAGACGTCCACCGTTCCAGCCGTCTGGTTGGGCAGGCCCGGCGCCTGGAAGTGCGCCCCAAAGTGCAGCTTCGCCACCCCGTTCGGAGGCACTGTGAAGTACATCTTGGCAGTGCTCCAGGCACCCTGGTCGCCCACGAAGCTGCCGTACAAGGGGTCGTAGACGTTGTCTGCCTCGGACATGTACACCACGAAGTTGGAGGCCGTGCCGAGCCGGTAGCGGCAGGCGAAGAGGAGCTCTCGGCCCGGGGTCAAGTTGTAGGTGCGCACGATGTTCCACGGGTTCACCGCCAGGGTCAGGGTGTAGCCGTCCACGCTCACTGCGCCCGCGGTGTGCGTGGCCAGGACCACGCTGCAGCCGCTGCTGGGGCGAACCGTCCAGTTTGACAGCGAGACGTCCGTGGGGGCCAGGATCTGCTCTCCTATGGCGGCCACCACCTCGTCGGCCCCTCCGTCGTCCGGAAAGCGCACTGCTATCTGCAGCGCAGAGGCTGCCTCCGCGACTCCGAGCTTGCCGGCGAGGAGGCCGTCTACTTGCGCGATGGTGTAGTAGCTGAGCAGCGCGGCGGCGATGCTCGAGGCCGTCGCCGTGTCCTGGTCTGCGGCTGAGCGGTACGCCACCAGCGCCGAGGTGATTTGGTTGGTTGTGAAGACGTCCTGGTCCGGGCCCGTCCGGTAGGCCAGCAGCGCGCCCGCGATGGCGGCCTGCGTCTGCGTGTCCTGCGCGCTTGCCGTGCGGTAGTCTCCCAACAGCGCGTCTACCTGCGCCGAGGTGTAGTAGGCCAGCAGCGCTGCTGTGATGGCGCTGGTCGTCTCAGCGTCCTGCGCTGCCCCTGTGCGGTAGTCTCCCAACAGCGCGTCTACCTGAGCCGAGGTGTAGTAGGCCAGCAGGGCTGCTGTTATGGCGGCGTCAGTGCCCGCCGTGGAGTAGCAGTCTGCCGTGATGCTCAGCGTGTCGTCGCCGTTGGCAAGCGCAGCAGAGAGAGGAGCCACGAAATGCAGGTTGCGAACGACGTTACTTCCGCGAACGAGCTCCCAAGTCGTGAAGCCCGCCCAGGCCGGCGCGTTAACAACTCCGCCGCTGCCGGAAAGCTGCAGGGCTGCGAGCTCCGCGAGGATTGCGTCGAGGGCGCTCTGGAGCGTGGTCTCGCTGGCCGAGAGCGCGGCGTTCGTGGCGTATGAGGCCAGCAGCGTCGCGTCGGCCTTGGCCCCCTGGAGCGCCGTGATGCTGGCGTCCCGGCTAGCAAGCTGCGCTGCGACGAAGGCCTCGGTGGCGAGACCCAGCAGGGCATTTGCTATCTTGGTGTCTACCTCCAGCGGCGTGTCCAAGCCGTCCACCGTGGAGAGCAGGGAGGCCAGCGCGCTTGCGTCCGCCTTGCCGAGGAGGGCGGCGTCCAGGGCTGCCGTGGTGACGGCGTCCAAGAGGGCCGTCGCTATCTTAGAGTCCACCTCCGAGGAAGTGTCCACGGCCGACTGCAGGGCGTAAGCGGTCAGGGCGCTGGCGTCCGCCTTGGAGGCCTGCAGCCCCGAGATGGAGGCGTCTCTGCTCGCGAGCTCGGAGGCCAGCGCCGCGGCGGTGACGGCCCCCAGGAGAGCGTTGGCCACCTTGGTGTCCACCTCCAGCGGCGTGATCCTCGCCGCTATGTCTAGGGAGTGCTGGTCCACCACCGTCTTGAGGCCGTAGTTGGCGGCCACCGTGGCCAGCGTGGCGTTGTTGGCCGAGGCGATGGAGCCGTTCATGGCCGCCGTGGTGCTGTAGTTGGACAGCTTCAGGTCCACGCCGTCCGGGGTGCTCTTGGTGGCAACCACGCCCTCCAGCACGTCGAAGGCCGACTGGTCTGCCTTGTTGGAGAGACCCGTGGTCAGCGAGCTCTGCAGCGCTGCGATGCTGCTTCCGTGCGCGGCCACCTGACCGTCCGTGGTGGCCAGGGCCGCAGCCGTTGCTAGGGGCGCAATCGCCGGCGCCAGCGCGCTGCTGTCCAGCTTTGAGGCCAGCTCTGCGGTGACTCGGTCGTCCAGGGACTGGATGGCAGCGGCGTTGTTGCCTGAGGCTGCCGTGTTCACCGCCAGGTCAGTCACTTGAGCGTAGGGAGTCAGAGCGAGGGCCAGCTGTCCTGCTGTGACGTGCGTGCCGTCAGTGACCTCTCCGTTGTCCAGGACCTCAGGGATGTTGCCCGTGACAGGTCCTTCAAACATGTTTACATATGTTCTCGCCGACGCCTTAGTCCAGTGGCTATGGGACATTGCACTTTCGCAACACCTCTATTCGCCGGGTGTTCTGATTGTATATCGACTCGCACGCTGAATTGGAAGTGGAGTATAAAATCACCCACTGGGCATGAGGCGATGAATTGGAAGTGGAGGATAAAATCGCCCACTTGGCATGAGGCGATGAATTGGCCGAAGTGGCGCAGTGTCCTATAAAATCGGCCACTGGGCATGAGGCGATGAATTGGCCGAAAATGTCGGTCAAAAGCGCTTGGGACACCTCGGCCACATGACGAGACCTGAGCCAACCTTGCCCAGACAAGCATACTGGCTGGAATGCGATTGAGGGGAAATAACCCTCAATTCAACTTCCCGTGCTACCAGTACGCGAACTCGCCAGAGAACTCGCTTTTCCAAGCCTTTTGCGCACTTTTCGGCCCCAAAGAGAGCGGTGACGAAGCGGTGACACTGCCGTTTTTGGGCCAAAAAGCGCCGTTTTGGACTGGTAGCGAGAGCCCATGGTGAGATGGCTTAGGCGTTGCTTTGCTCTCCGTAGCGACGTTTCGGAGGCTCGATTCCTCCCGGGACCTCGGCGGGCTGACGTGTTAGAGACCGGTGACATCGGCGGTGACGAGCTCGGCGGGCTGACGCGTTACGTGGAAAAACCTCGGCGGGCTGACGTGTTACTCGGAAGCACCTCGGCGGGCTGCCGCGTCAGACGCTGGCTGGCTCTGGGCTGTGCCTCGGCGGGCTGACGTGTTAGAGACCGGTGACATCGGCGGACAAGCTCGGCGGGCTGGAATTCGCAGGTTTTTCGAGTAGAATACGGATTTCGGAGCACTGCAAACACCTGGAGCAGGTTTTCGCAGGAAAACGAGCGAATTTGGAGGCCCGGGCTGCACTTTTGACGCAGGACACGAAAAAAACGCACTTTTCGGAGTTCGCCGTTTTCAGCGCTTTTTGCACCAAAAACGGAGTGGTGACATTGACCGGTGACATCGGAAAAACGTTCAGCGGGTTGAAGAATTTGGCTGTTTTGCAACCAAAAATGCCAAATAATTAGGGGTGTATAAGCAGCCTTTCCTTACTACTGTCAGCTTCACCTTGAAGCCGTCCATGGCCACCGAGGAGCGAGCCGTGGATGGCCTCAAGACCCGGATAAACCGAGGAGAGTTCAACAAGTACATCTTCTTCCTTGTGGACTCGTTGGAGATGGAGTACAACCAGGCACCGAGATCAAGCCGCAGCCACCGGAGATGAAGATGAGCGCCACGGACCTGGTCCCATGTGCAGACAAGGGCGAGGAGGCCAAACCCGAGGCCTTCATGGCAGAGATGTGTGAGCTGGTGCCCTTCAAAAAAGCAAACCTCCACACGGAGCTGACGATGGCGCTGAAGACCTACCTCAGCCTGGACACCTTGGGCGCGGCAAAGAGCGTGATCTCGAAGTTGGGGATCAAAGGACAATCCTATGGCCCGCGGTACATCTCCACCCTCAAGCAAAATGTGCGCATGGTGGGTGTGAAGCTCCGATCGGCATCGACAAGTAGCTCTTAGGCTTTTGGGTAACGTACAGTGTCAGCCATTTGCAGAGACCCAGCAAGTCACGTGAACAGATGGCGTGCTTGCGCAAGGGGTACACTGTCCAACCCTTGCTGTCTTGAGCGCACCTCAGATGTCCAACCCTTGTTAGATGCCTCAATGCCTGAGGCTTCTGCGGTCTCGACGTCTTGCTCGGGCAGGTCGATAGGTCGAGGACACGGACATGGGGATTTAGATTTTTATAATGACGTCGTCCGAGAGACTTGGGGTGCTCTCAGGAAAATCATGCTAGGGTTCCCCAAAAACACGACTCAAAGTACTACAAGTTTCCAGCGCTTTATGCAAAGTTTCCAGTTTGGTCCAAAGTAGCCGTAATCAGTCGAGGGTCCTGGGCCTTGGAGGCGCCAGGAAGTCGTCCAGCTGCCTGACAGCTGCCGGCCTGCCCCGCCTCGTCAGTCGGCCCGCCGCGTTGCCGCTGCCCTGGGGCGCCGGCAGCGCCAGCTTCAGCAGGGTCTCCCGGCCCTCGGTGCTCCGGACGGTCATGGAGTCCACGGCCCGCAGCTGCTGCACGTCGCCGTACTGAGGGTTGAAGCTCCTCGCCGCGTTCGTCGGTGCTCGGAAAGCGCCCGCGTCCTCCACTGCCTTGATGCGGCGGTCCTTGTGCACGCTTGGTGGCCCGGCCGACCGTCTCGGCGTTCTTGTTCTGCAGAGGTTCCACGGCAGCCTCCCGGGTGAAGACGTCCATCACCACCAGGCCATTCTTCGTCTTCCCCCGCGTGTTCTGGCTAAAGTCGATAAGGTCGGCCTGCAGCCGGTCGTTCGGCCCCTCGGCGGCCGACTTGCCCAGCGCACGCGGCCGGGGCGCCTGCACCTGCCGGCCCACGAGCCACGGCCTTACTTGTTCTTCGGCCCCCGCTGGGCCTGCCAGGCTTCCAACTCGTCCAGCCGGGCCTGGAAGCCCTTGCACACCCCCCAGAGCACGCTGGTGAGGTGCGAGTAGTCAAGCGTGATCATCTCCGTGCCGTCGCTCCACCTGGCGGTGCCCGTCAGGTTCTTCCACTTCGTTCCTGCGAAGTCGTTCGAGGCGAAGCCCAGCCTCAGGTCCTCGTTCATGTCCGGGCGCTTGTACTGCATGGCCTCCACGGAGTCGAACAGCTGCAGCAGCTCTGCCACGTCGGCCTTGGCCATCTCCGTCTTAATTTTGCTGTCCGACAAATTCGTGAAGCTCGTGTTGCAGACCACGTTGCCCGTGTTGCCTGCGATCACCAGGCAGCCGGGGTTCCTCTGGTTCGTGGTCAAGGACAGCTGCGTCGAGAGGCTCTTTGTCTGCACCAGCACCTCGTCGTTGATCATGATGAGCTCGCACTGGTGCGCCCCGCCGTCTCGCTCCAGGAAGACCCGCGCGCTCTGGTTGCCCAGCAACCGCAGCTCGGGCCGCTGTCGGAGGCCGCGCTGTTGTTGGAGATCTGCAGCTTGCTCCAGCCCGCCCAGTTCTTCGTCAAGAAGAGATCGTCCGAGAAGTCGGAGGTGTTGGTCACGATGAGCGTGTTGGACGCGAAGAGCTGCGGCGCGGAGACCGTGCCCGAGCTCGTCACGTCGCCGCAGACCACGCTGCCCGTCGACACTCCGCCGCTCGTGGCTGTGAAGGTGCAGTCCAGGCTCTCGCAGTCCAGCGGGCCCGCGGAGGCCGCCCCGGTGATCGTCAGCGTGGCGCCCGTGACCGCCCCGGTGGCTGCGAAGCTCGCTGCGGTTGCTGCGCCTGAGGCCGTCAGCGTGCCCGTGGACACGTCGCCCACCGTGGTGAAGTTCCCAGCGTTGGCCGTGTTGTTGATGGTGAGAGTGCTGCCGGTGACTCCGGTGGCCGAGCTCAGCAGGCCCACGCTGGCCGCCCCGCTGATGCTTAGCGAGCTGCCCGACACGGCGCCGGTGGACGTCAGCGTGGCTCCGGCGACGGTGCCGGTGGCTGTGAGCGCCGCGCAGGAGACTGCGCCCGAGGCGTCCACGCCCGTTGTGAACACGTCCGTGCAGTTCACGTCGTTGCACAGCAGCTGGTCGCAGCCCACGTTGCCCTGAGTCCGTCCAGAGTGGCCGAGCCCGTGAGGGCCAGCGAGTCGGCCAGCAGGTCCGTCACGGAGACCGAGTCTCCCTCGAAGGCGCTGGCCCTGATCTGCATGCTGTACAGGTCCAGCGTGCCCGCCGACTGCTGCACCAGGCCGGGGATAGACCCGCCGAAGGCTCCGAAGTGCAGCTTCGCGATTCCGCCCGGCGGCACCGAGAAGTCCAGGCGCGCCGTGCTCCAGACTCCCTGCGAGGGCGTGCCGAGGAAGGTGCCGGTGACGCCCACGTAGTCGTTGTCGGCCGCGCTGACGTACATCACCAGGTTGGAGGCCGTGCCCAGCCGGTACCGGCAGCCGAAAGAGTAGCGTCTCCCCGGCGCCAGGGTGTAGGTGCGCACGATGTTCCAGGCGAAGGCGCTCAGGGTCATGGCGTAGCCCTCCAGCTGGAAGCCTCCCACAGTGAAGCTGGCCGAGGCCACGGAGCTCTGGCTGTTGGAGCGCACCAGAAAATTTCCTAATGTGGTGAGCGTGGGCTCCAGCAGCACCTCTCCCAGGGTGGCCAGCGTGACGTCGTCGGCCCCTCCGTCGAGGAACTCGTGCTTCAGCAGCGCCGAAGCCGCCGTGTCCTCCTCCTCCGCTGTGTTGCCGGCCTCCAGGGTTGCGTCCAGGATCTGGAGACCGTAGACGTCCACCGTTCCTGCCGTCTGGTTGGGCAGGCCCGGCGCCTGGAAGTGCGCCCCGAAGTGCAGCTTCGCCACTCCGTTTGGCGGCACGGTGAAGTACATCTTGGCCGTGCTCCAGGCGCCCTCGTCTCCCGCGAAGCTGCCGTACAATGGGTCGTAGACGTTGTCGGCCTCGGACATGTACACCACGAAGTTGGAGGCCGTGCCGAGCCGGTAGCGGCAGGCGAAGAGGAGCTCTCGGCCGGGCGTCAAGTTGTAGGTGCGCACAATGTTCCACGGGTTCGCCGCCAGGGTCAGGGTGTAGCCGTCCACGCTCGCTGCGCCCGCGGTGTGCGTGGCCAGCACCATGCTGCAGCCGCTGCTGGGGCGAACCGTCCAGTTTGACAGTGAGACGTCCGTGGGGGCCAGGATCTGCTCTCCTATGGCGGCCACCACCTTAGCTGAGCAGGGCGGCGGCGATGCTTGAGGCCGTTGCCGTGTCCTGGTCGGCGGCCGAGCGGTACGCCACCAGCGCGGAGGTGAGGTTGGTTGTGAAAACATCCTGGTCCGGGCCCGTCCGGTAGGCCAGCAGCGCGCCTGCGATGGCGGCCTGCGTCTGCGTGTCCTGCGCGCTTGCCGTGCGGTAGTCTCCCAACAGCGCGTCCACTTGCGCCGAGGCGTAGTAGGCCAGCAGCGCGGCCGAAATGGCACCGGTCGTCTCCGCGTCCTGCGCGCTTGCCGTGCGGTAGTCTCCCAACAGGGCGTCCACTTGTGAGGAGGTGTAGTAGGCCAGCAGCGCAGCCGCGAGGGCCGCGTCCGCCGCTGCGACGGAGTAGCAGTCGGCCGTGATGCTCAGCGTGTCCTCGCCGTTGGCCAGCGCAGCAGAGAGAGGAGCCTCCAGATGCAGGTTGCGAACGACGTTGCTTCCGCGAACGAGCTCCCAAGTTGTGAAGCCCGCCCAGGCCGGCGCGTTAACAACTCCGCCGCTGCCGGAAAGCTGCAGGGCGGCGAGCTCCGCGAGGATTGCGTCGAGGGCGCTCTGGAGCGTGGTCTCGCTGGCTGAGAGCGCGGCGTTCGTGGCGTACGAGGCCAGCAGCGTCGTGTCGGCCTTGGCCCCCTGGAGCGCCGTGATGCTGGCGTCACGGCTAGCAAGCTGCGCTGCGACGAAGGCCTCGGTGGCGAGACCCAGCAGGGCATTTGCTATCTTGGTGTCCACCTCCAGTGGCGTGTCCAGCCCGTCCACCGTGGAGAGCAGGGCGGCCAGCGTGCTGGCGTCCGCCTTGCCGAGGAGGGCGGCGTCCAGGGCTGCCGTGGTGACTGCGCCCAGGAGAGCCGCCGCTATCTTAGAGTCCACCTCCGAGGAAGTGTCGACGGCCGACAGCGGGGCGTCAGCGCGCTGGCGTCCGCCTTGGAGGCCTGCAGGCCCGAGATGGAGGCGTCTCGGCTTGCGAGCTCGGAGGCCAGCGCTGCGGCGGTGACGGCTCCCAGGAGAGCGTTGGCCACCTTGGTGTCGACCTCCAGCGGCGTGATCCTCGCCGCTATGTCTAGGGAGTGCTGGTCCACCACCGTCTTGAGGCCGTAGTTGGCCGCCACCGTGGCCAGCGTGGCGTTGTTGGCCGAGGCGATGGAGCCGTTCATGGCCGCCGTGGTGCTGTAGTTGGACAGCTTCAGGTCCACGCCGTCCGGGGTGCTCTTCGTAGCCACCACGCCCTCCAGCACGTCGAAGGCCGATTGGTCTGCCTTGTTGGAGAGACCCGTGGTCAGCGAGCTCTGCAGCGCAGCGATGCTGCTTCCGTGCGCGGCCACCTGTCCGTCCGTGGTGGCCAGGGCTGCTGCCGTGGCCAGGGGCGCAATTGCCGGCGCCAGCGCGCTGCTGTCCAGCTTTGACGCCAGCTCTGCGGTGACCCGGTCGTCCAGCGACTGGATGGCGGCTGCGTTGTTGCCGGAGGCTGCCGTGTTCACGGCTAGGTCTGCCACTTGTGCGTAGGGCGTCAGAGCAAGGGCCAGCTGCCCTGCGGTGACGTGCGTGCCGTCAGTTACCTCTCCGTTGTCCAGGACCTCCGGGATATTGCCGGTGACAGGTCCTTCAAACATGTTTACATATGTTTTCGCCGACGCCTTAGTCCAGTGTGGAGGGACCGCTGCGGGGACGGGGAGGTGCGCAGGACGCTTCAAAGAAATATGCCCGCGCTGCTGGAGCTCTTCAAGGGCACCGGATCAATTGGAAGGGCCTTCGAGGCCAGGGGCTGG
The DNA here is from genome assembly GCA_963377175.1 of Effrenium voratum. NCBI lineage: Eukaryota > Dinophyceae > Suessiales > Symbiodiniaceae > Effrenium > Effrenium voratum. The sequence goes on along the minus strand of CAUJNA010000552.1, from coordinate 186,927 downwards.
GAGGTGGTCAGCTTGGACATCCTGCCCAAATTCACACCCACCATCTGCTGCGACATTCTGCGCTGGGACTACCGCGCCGCCTTCCCGCCCGGGCGCTTCGACTTTGTGTGGGCGTCACCCGTTTGCACCGAATACTCCCAGGCGCTCACCACAAGGCCCCGCAGGCTCCACGAGGGGGATGCGCTGGTGCTTCGGGCCATCGAGATCATCGCCTACCTCGCGCCGCGACTCTGGGCCATCGAGAACCCGCAGACGGGACTGCTCAAGACAAGGCCCTTTATGCAGCGCCTCGGATTCGTCGACGCCACATACTGCTTGTACGGTACACCCTTTAAGAAGCAGACACGCTTCTGGACGAACATGCGCTGGGCGCCCAGCTGCGGACTCTGCGGGCCCGGCAACCGCTGCGAGGCCTGGGAGAACGGCAGGCACGCACGCGCCGCACAAAGGGGTCCCCGGAAAATCGGCCAGCGCTACGAGAACGTTCGCAGGCAGTCCCGTGAGCTGCTGTACAGCATTCCAGCGGCGCTCTGTGACGAGATTGCGGCGGCAGCAGAGGCAAGCGAGACTTAACCGGAAAGCCGGCCCGGCCCCGGAGGAGTAGCACGGAAAGCACGCGGAAGACTGCCTGCCAGGGATGGAAGCATTTGTCGACGCCTTCGAGCCCGTCGCAAACCTGCACCGCTGCTACTTGAAGCAAGACCCGGTCTTCCTGCGCTCCTTGCTGCGCCTGGCGGGGCGCGAGATAGACAGGCGCTTCTACTTCAGTCGCCTCCTGCCGGGCACTCAGAGAGGCCGCGCCGGGCGCCGGGCCGCCTGCTCGTACGTCCTGCTGCGCAACAGCTTCTCGGGAAAGTGGGGCTCCTTCGCACAGCAGCGGCCACTGGCGCTGAGCAGCGTGCGGCGTCTGCAACGGCCTCCCACAAACGTGACCGTGCGATGCCAGGACGCACTGGCCCATCTACGCGCTCTGCCCAGCCAAGCGCCGCGGCATTGTATCTACGCCGATCCTCCCTACATCTTCCCAGGCCGCAGCATGAACTACTATGGCACGAGGAGGCGGGGGCATGACCTGGCCTTCCACTCAGAGCTCCGAGACGCGCTCTTCGCAAGCGGCCTGCCCTTTGTCCTGAGCGTGGGCGGCTGCCTGAAGCCTGGGAGCTCTACAGCAGGGCCGGCTCCTCACGAGGCTGTGCTCGGGCAAGAACAGCTCCAAGCCAGAGCTGCTGGTAGTGCACGGGGCAATCCTGCTGTGAGCGCAGGAATGGGTGGGGCAATCCTGCGCCCACAGCAGGATTGAAGCTGCAATCCTGTGCCCAACGCAGGATTGCCAGGCCCGCACCAGGCCGCGCGCCCCACCGCCGCACAGGCGCGCCAGGCCCGCACCAGGCCCGCACCAGGGCCGCACCAGGCCCCAGGTCGGATTTCCGACTTCGGTGGAGAATTTTGGCTGGTGTGTGTGTCAAGGGTCCACCCAGGACCTTACTGGAATGCTCTGGAACTGGGCACCCTGGTTTCTAACTTGCCACCGAGAGCCTGGGGCAAGCGGGCAGTGCTGGGTGGCTCCGCAGCAAGCTCGCGCCGGGTAAGGTCTGACCCAACTGCTGTAATCCATGTTTGAGGGCAAGTCTGCTTGGTTGAGCCATGGTTTGGCTTTGGTAGTCGCTCCGGCGATGTAGCTTCGGCGGCAGTTGCAGTGCGCCCAGAAGGCCTGACGACTTGTGTGGGCTGAAAGCCGGGTGGTCTTCTGCCATCTCTTTGAAAGGCCATCGGGGGAAAATGAAAATGCTCTCCCCCAGAATTTCTTGCTGCGGTAAGGCATCGAGCCTAAATCATGCAGGGCAAGTGGGTGGCATACGTACCTGCGACCAGAAGGCTGTTGGTGTACCTGCGCCGCAGCAGTTTCAATGTTCAGGCCGCAACATTTGGGCAGACGGGCGGTACACACGCCATGCCTGTTTTCTTGCATCTGCTGCATACGGATCGGTCATGATGAGGGCCAACGCACTGTGTAGACTGCACATATGCGATGGGTTGCAAAAAAGGGCCAAGGCTTCACCGAAAACATTTCCTAAGTTACAAGAAAGTGAAAAGAGTGCACTGCGTGGCCCTCCTGAAGCTGAATAGTGCGGTCAATGGCACAGGGCAGCCGCATGGCGAAGTTGCGCACACTGCTCAGCGCGATAGCGCGTGTGTTTTCCTGCGGCTGGGAGGGCTTTGGCCAGGGCTGCGCGGCTTGCGGTAAGACTGCCGTTCATTGCGTTTCCAGCAGGAGTCAATGTTGAAGGCGTGATGGTCATGGCCTTGGGCTGCGGCCCTGGCGGAGGCCTCTGGCTCTGAAGGCAATGGCCTTGGCTTGGGCGCCACTGGGAGCCGCCTCTTGCTTGGCCGGCAGGGCATCGTCTGGCAAGTCGGTTGAGGCGGCCTCTGGATTTGCCGGCAGTGCGTCTTGAGGAGCTGCCGGCGGGGCTTCGGGAGGCAGCTCGGGCGCGAGCTGGTGGCCCAAGGCTTTTCACTTTTGCTGCAGGGCTGATACAAAAAATTATCTGCCCTGGCAGGGTCGAAGAGCGAGGCTCTGGAAGGTCTTGAATGGACGCCCCTTCAGGCGGCAAGGTCGAAGACTTATCCGTGGGAAGGGCGGCTTCTGGCAAAGGCGACGAGGATCTCGAGACCGTCTGTTGCATGGCGGTCAAGGCTGCTTGGTTCTCTTCTGTCATGCTGGAGACAATGCCCATCAGGTTGGCACTGATGAAGGCACCTGGTCCGGCATGCCGAAGGCAAACGAGTGGGGCCGAGCAGGAGCGTGGCGTGTTGCACACTGCTGAAACGGCTACAAACACAAGGCAGTGGTGGCAAAGCGAGTGCGCAAATAAAGCAGCCAGTCTGGGGCACGTGATGACAGGGCTGCTGGGAGCCGGCGCGAGCCTGTCACAATGCCAATGCACAACAGCCATAAAGTGGCATGGATGCGACACATCTGCGCCGTGTTTTTCTCGGCAAAGAGCAGTGCTCCATGGCACGAAGGGCAAGGCGTTGGGTCGGAGTGTGAACGAGCGCTATGCCAGTGATGCAAAACAAATTTCCGACTGATGGCCAAGTGTGAATGCAACGGTATTATCATGCGCCGGTATAGAAAGAAAAAACAGGGCCTGGAGAGCAGGGCTTATGAAGGTCCCGGAGGAGCCTTAGTTGCCAAATCGTGGTGCCAAGGCAGCGACCCCGAAAGGGAAGCCATTCAAGAGCGGACTCAAGAATGCATGACCGGGGTCATGACTGATAAGCCTGATCGCAGGGCTTGTCAAGGTCCCGGAGGAGCCTCAATTGCCAAGGCACGCTGTGCCAAGGCTGCAGCCCCAGAGGGCTGTGATTCAAGAGCGGACTCAAGAATGCATGACTGAGGTCATGACTGAAGGCATTGTAAGGCCGGACACACGAGCTGTGTAAACGGCGAGACACATTCCAAAGCACAGCAAGGCGTCCATGGCGGCGTTTGCGTTTCAAATGAAACCGCAGGTTTGGGTCAAGGCTAGGGGCAAAACGGCTACCGCGTAGTTCGATTCACAACATGCCCTAAACACAAGGGAAAAGAAACCCTAAGCGACTTCACATCAAGTGACCCTCCCCCCTAGCGTGACAGGCCTCCACCATCCAGCGACATCGGACTGAAACTTGCATCTTGGCTTCCGACGTCCAAAACTCGCACCAAAGGAGGAGCACCCGGAGGAAACTGAAAAAGTGACACAGCAGCAAACATGCAAAAGCAAATCGAACACGTGACAAAAGTGATAGAGTTACCAGGCACGGAGGAACCCGATGTGGCTATGCAACTCATAGCCAGCCCTCGAAACCGGGTACTAGTACCCTTTTCAGAGGCCCCAAAACACTCAAAATCACTGAACAACAAGCCCAAAATCGCTCAAAATCATGCGGAATCATGCGAAATCAAGCAAAAACTGTCAACCAGCAGAAGGGTGCAATCAGGGCGCAATCAGGGTGCAATTAGGGTGCAATCAGGGTGCAAAAAGGGCGCAAACCCAAAATCGCGCAAAAGCAGCAAGTGCTCTGAGCAAGTTGCTCTGCGCAAGTGCTCTGCGCCAGTTGCTCCGTGCAAGCGCTTTGCGCATGTGCTCTGTGCAAGTTGGTCTGTGCAAGTTGCTCTGCGCAAGTGCTTTGTGCAAGCGCTCTGTGCAAGTTGCTCTGCGCAAGTTGCTCTGCGCAAGTTGCTCTGCCCAAGTGACTCTGCGCAAGTTGCTCTGCGCAAGTGCTGCCGGAGCTCTGGGAAGGTACTTCGAGCACTATTTTTGTACTGAAAAGTTGCGATTTTCCAGCCGGAGCTGCGGGAGTGTGCTCCGCGTACTACGTTTGTACTTAAAAGTTGCGATTTTCCAGCCGGAGCTGCGGGAGCACGCTCCGCATACTACGTCTGTATTTAAAAGCTGCGATTTTCCAGCCGGAGCCGGAGGAGCACGCTCCGCGCACTACGTTTAAGAGCGATTTTCAAGCCAGAGCTGCCGCGGACCAGGGGGGAATCGAACCCGCGACCGCAGGCGCGCAAACCGCAATGACACGCACGATCTCCACAGGGGTTCCGCGGGCACCGCAAAAAGTAGTAAGGAAGTAAGGCTTATAGTAACCTAATTATTTTGGCTTTTTGGTCCCAAAACCCTGCAAAACAGCTGAATTCTCCATCCTGCTGAACGTTTTTCCGATGTCACCGGCTTTGTCACCGCTCCGTTTTTTGGTGCAAAAAGTGCTCAAAACGGCCAACTCCGAAAAGTTCGTTTTTTCGTGTCAGACGGCAAGTGGGGCGCCTCAGCCTCTAGATTCGCTCGGTTTCGGTCGAAAACAGGCTCCAGACGCTCACTTTGCTCTGGATTCCGTTTTCAGCCCGGAAAAGCAGGCAAATTCCATCCCGCCGAGCTTGTCACCGTTTGTCACCGCTTCGTCGCCGCTCTCTTCTGGGCGGAAAAAGTGCGCAAAAGCGGCCAAGTTCCCGAGTTCCAGAGGACTTCGTTCTCCGCAGGGTTTTCCGTGGCACGACAGCCTGCCGAGGACCTTGCTCGTGACGCGACAGCCTGCCGAGGTCCTGGCTCGTGACACGGCAGCCTGCCGAACTTGTCACCGCCTTCGTCACCGGGTCTAACGCGGCAACCTGCCGAACGCATTCGTCGCCTAATACGCCAATCTGCCGAACGGCTTTGTCGCCGGGTCTAACGCGGCAACCTGCCGAACTCCCAGGGCTCGAAAATCTCGGCAAGTTTGAGTCAATATTGAAACAGGTTGATTCATTAATGGGCAATGTTGGGTCATCAATGGGCAAAGGGTGGGAATCGGAGACAGCGCTCTAACCACTGAGACAAGGGGACGTGCTGGGCGCCAGGATCTGGAGGCTGCACAGAGCCTACCGCTTCGCCTGCAGCCCCTTCATGGCAGGCTTCGAAAAGCGCCTCATCGGTAACACATGGTCTATTGCCAAGCGTTCCAACTGCAAACTTACAAAAGGTTCATCCTGATGTTTCACATCATGCACACACACGTGTTTGAGTGGGTGCTCCAAACGTAAACCTTTATCACCCCGCCTTTGCCATGTGGCTTTGCCATGCGGCAATCTTTCAAAGTGGCTTCTGGGGAAAACATGCTCGCCTTTCAGTCTATACAGCCCTACAGCTCAAGGCGCTACGCACTTGTGAAAAATCCCTGGCACTTTCATAAAGCCAATATGGAAAAAATTCTGGAACTCATCTCCCAATGCAAATCCATCCATTTGCCATGCACATAGGAATGAAAATCAAATGCACTCACTTCCTGAACCCACGTTGTGTCGTCCAGATAGCTACTGCTCCAGCTCATTGCTTCAGGATCTCGTCTTACAAACTCAGCATCGCTGATCTCCTTGCTCTGCTGTCGCTCCACCGCTCTCTCAATGATCACGAATCGTCCAATCCACTCCTGAATTTGTCCTTTCACAACATCCAGTTCATGCCATATCCAACTCATCTGTCGAGTTTCGCGGTCGTCCTCTCGCAAAGCTTGCATCTGTGAAATCATATCTTCCACACTGTAATGTAATCTCTCCAGTCTGCTCTGAAAATCTTCTCCATCTGCAATACTTCGACACCCTGCCATACACCTCTCATACACCTTTCTCTCACGGTACTCCAACCATTTAAGAAATCCAATACACATTAGAAATCCACACACGGCATATAGTGTCCGAATACTGCAAATCACATTCAACACATATTGCAAATGTACATACACAATCACGCTGTCTCCATGTTCCAAGCTTCCTGCCATTGCTTCTCCTGACAGCTCCAATAATAACGCGTACATCATCTTCTCCTTCATATTGCATCCAATCACTGTGGCATGCTCTCTCTCAAGTCTTTTCACACTTGATTGATTCGCTCTGCACAATCACTCTGAACACATCTTTCATCGCTCTTCGCCTCTGAAGAATATTCCGAATCTCCTCCAGCTCATCTGCGCCGTATGGAATCTCATTTCCTTGCCTAATACCAATCAGGCATGCCAAACCTTTCATCCTGGCTTGACTCAGCAACTTTGTGTTCAGATCTGCTGGGTTCAACTCTGTAGGCACTGACCTTAAAACGCACTTGTCAGCTACTGCCTTCTGAAGCCATAGCGCACGTGTTGACAAGTGTCTGGTCTTCGAAACTCCAAGCCTCTCGCCCACCTGTCTTGCCGAAGAACTATCTGTCCTCACTTCCAGCTTCAGCTTCATGTCCAAAAGATACTGCATCAGATCATGAAGTAGCAGTCCTTCAGACAAGCCTGACGTCATAGCATAATACTCACTCTCACATGACGAAAGTGCTATAGCTCTTTGCTGCCTCACATAGGCATACATCAAACCTCTCCCGCGAAAATCTGCATGCTTGCACCTTCAGCAGGTTCACCACCATTTGCCAAAACTGAACTTGAACACGGCTTGTAGGGTAGAAGTAAACCCACATCCTGTACAGTTGTCAGAAATCCCACAAAACGCACTGCTGCCTTTACCATCTTGACAGTCGGCTTCGACATCTTCTGCGCCAATCTCCCACTGACAAAACGGCACCTCAGGGTAAATATACAAAAGGTTTCCCACAATGCTCCTGTACGCCTTCTACTTCTCCCCTCAAACTTCCTCCGAATTGTCCTTCTCAAGGATGTCTCCCTGCGCTGGCGTCTTCCTTTCTCGCACACTTCCAAGAACTCTTGCTTGCTCAGCCAAACCCCGGAAATGTCTTGGGTCTGCTCTCACCATCAAACCATCTTCTGAAAATGAAAGCTTCTTCCGCAGATACGAAACTTCATTTCCAGTATCCATGAATGAGAGTTTCTTCACCTCCTCCGGCAACCCACACATGAGCAAATCGTCCACATGCATCTGAACTCTCACCGACTTCAGCTCACATGTGCCCTTGAATAGCACCGGACAAGGTTCGTACACTTCCATTCCACTCTCCTGTAACAGTTTAGCCACTGGGCTGCTGTGGCGCTGTAACAAAAACTTTGCCTGGCTGTGGAACATTCAAAAATGCACCCTTCACATCAATCACGTATAAAGGTAAACCTGACTCAACTGCAACAAATAAAACTGCTCTCTGCACATTTGGACTTGTGGCCGGATACAGTCCCGATCTCGTGACCCCGCCTTCCGACTTCCTCGCGCGCTCATGTAGCGGGTTTCTCCATCCAGGTCTCCTTTCTCACATACAGGAATCAAAACTGCACCTCCTGCAAAATTCGGTTGCTGCAATCTTTCAATCTCAACCCTATCGGCTTCTTTGTCTGCTTCTTTCAACTCTTCCTCTGAAAGCACGGGCGGTCCAGCTCCATCACCAGTATCCTCCTCACTATCCCAAGCCCACCACCACTCTTCATCTGCTATGCCCTCCGCCATGAACTCTGCGTCCTCATCTGGCATCTGAACCTATCTCATTCCCGCAGCGGTGTCCAAACCTGACAAAGTGGAATCTTCCTCGGCCTTCTCAAATCTTGCCTTCTTCTTAGGCTCCAGTCTTGGCCTTTTGCTAATCTCATCCACCCCTATCTCCTCGTCGCGCTTCGCTGGACTCGCTGGTGTTCTAGGTGATGCTGGCGCGCTCACCCCACTTCCAGAACTCTTTATCCCAGGCAATGGTTCCTTACCCGGTGTAGTTGGAATATCCTGCCCCACCCTTGGCGTTGATGGTGCAGGTTTCCCAATCAACTCATCTTCACGCACAGGTCCTGCAACTGCCGCGCTCAGTGGTGGAGGTATCCCTTTCGGCTTATCTCCCGGCTCTCCTCTCTTTGCCATTTCATCCACAGCATGTTTCAACGAAATTGCTGCTGCCTCAACTGGATCTCCATCACTCTCAGGCTCCTCAGCTGCTTCATCATCTGGTTGTTCTGCAATTATTCCTGGTACTCGCTCACGATCTCCATTTCGCAAACTGACCCCAGTAGCGCCCTTCGCATAATCCCAGGGACTCCCCTTCGCTGAAAATACACAAGTCTTCTGCAGGTTCCCCTAACTTGCGAATGGTTCTCGCATCACTTGCTCCAGAAGCTGATATCACAATGTGCTTGTTCGAGACCGTACTCTTTCCAACCCACACTGCCTTCTGCCAAGGAACAAGTTTCCCTTTCACAGGGTCTGTCAAGGTCTTTGCTGCAACTGTTTCACCAAACTGTGCAATAGGATCGCGGTATGGTTCTCCAATGGAAACATGATATCTGTTGCGCAACCATGCCCAATGTCGAATAGCCCAAGCTGCTAGAACATGTGAATGATCTATCTTGGCTTCCAGCTTCTCCTCCAGGCATGTCAGTAAAGTCATACCACCTGTCCTCAATTCTCGAATCGAACGTTCTGCGCCTCCATTTGCTTGCTTCGAAGTTGCAATTCTGTCTCTGCTCGCCAAACCCAATCTCGCTCTGCAGGCTTTCACTGCCAAAACGACTGCTCTGATTGAATTCTCAATCACTCTGAAAAATCGGGTTTTCATCTGCAAACGTCATGCTGTGCCGCACAATCTCTTCAATCATGTACTTGACCTTTCTTGGGCCCTTTTCGCAAACGGGAATTCCCAGAATGCTACCATGCTCTGAATCATGCACCGCAAGAAACTTGCAATCCCCCCAGAATCCATAATCCATGGAAAACACAACACCTCGTCTCCACGTCTGGGTGATTGTCTTCCCTGCTCCTGGCGCGCACACATGCTTCACACGACGACAACCTTGGATGGTGTGTCAACTCATGCTTCACCAAAACCTCTGGAGAAACATTTGCTGGCTTCCTCAATAACTGGCTGTCTACCTTGTTCTGCATATAGTTTCTCTGCAACCTCAAGCGCTGACTCATTGTACACAACTAAGCTGTGAGCCAATAGCCTCCTCCACAACTTCCTCTTGTCTCCAGAAGTCGCAAGAGACCATGTTTTGCACGCATTTCTCAACTCTCGATTCGAAGACTTCTCGGTTACCTCTGAATCTCCAACCTTGATTTCCACACATCCTGCTTTGTCAATGCAAGGTTTCGCTGCTGCAATCCTTCTGATTCATCACGTTGCACCTCATCTTCACTTTGGAAAAACTCATCTGGAAAACATTGCGCTGCCAATAATGTGACCCTGCTATACGTCTTGCCGAAAGATGCTGCACAATCAGGTGAATTCACATAATCTGATACATTTTCTTTCAGCTGCCACCAACCATTTTGCTCCACCAATGTAGCACGTGCTGGAAAATACTGAGGTTCCCACATGTCTCTGGCGTCCTGAAAGCTCTGGCAGTTCTCGTGGCAAATACCTGGAATTCCACCTGCAAGTACCTTCCAGGATCCAGGTCTGTCCACAAGTCTCTTCTGCATTTCATCTGTAATTCTCACTGCCGCACCAACAACTGCAAAAATGCTGCAAACGTCCTCCTGCACTCTGTGAATCTCAGCATTTATCGCGAGACTGTTCTTGCACATGTTGATGGGAATGCATACGCCTTTCTGCGTCAAGCAACTTTTGTCATTGCTGCTTTGCAAACTCCAGCCCTGCTTCAGGAGAATTCCCAACGATAACAAAGGTGATTTGATTGGTCCAACCGCAAAAGTTCCCTTTATGCAAACATTTTGTCCTGCGCTGTCCTGAGTGATAAGCTTCAGATCCCTCATGTTTGCAATATGGATTTGAGCCCCTTGTGCATCACGCAGGATAGGTTTTGCCATGTTTGACCTGCAACCCAAATTTGCAAACTCTTGTGGCACCATACAAAAATCAGCACCACTGTCCAAAATGATCTGGCCAAACGAGTAGACTCTTGTTGAAATGCTCGCACATGAAACTCATCCGATTGGTCTGCAACTGTCATATCGAATAACTCAGCTGTTCCAGTGTCAAGAACTTGAATGCCCTCTGTATTTGCACCATTTGCTTGTATAGTATACCAGTCCAAATCATCCGAGCACTCTTCTTGCTGATTCCGCACCATGACAATATTCCCATCTTCAAGCATGGAATAATCTGTCAAGTCAAAACACTGAATCCGGTTCACTGCACCTGAAGTTGAGCTGTACTGCGCGGTCGAGGTTCCTGAAGAAGTTGACGGCTGTCCTGTCGACGTCACCTGCCTCATATCTGCTGCTTTCTTTCTGCAGTCCTTTTCCAAGGCGGGAGGCTGCTGGAAGGAGCTGCCCGAGACACTGGCAAAGAAGAAGACCATCTGGAACCCTCAGAACGGTGCGTCCTCGCGCACTGCCTCGGGGTCGAAGGGCTTGACAAGCGCCAGCGGTCAAAGGCCACAAGCTGCTTGGGCTCCTTCTTCTACCCCAAGCTGGCCCGAGGACCGCGCCCCGGGCTCTGGCCGACGCGGGGGTGGACTTCTCTGCCCTGCCGACGGACCGCCCCGTGGGCTTCGACAACATCGACGCCTTCAAGCTCCGCAACGCCCGGGCGGGTGGAGGTCTTCGTCTTTGTGTGGCAGCGCACTCTCCTTTGCAGAGCACTCTCCTTTGCAGAGCACGCTTCTTTGCAGAGCACGCTCCTTTGCAGAGCACTCTTCTCTGCAGAGCACGCTTCTTTGCAGAGCACGCTCCTCTGCAGAGCACTCTCCTTTGCAGAGCACGCTTCTTTGCTCCTTTGCAGAGCACGCTCCTCTGCAGAGCACGCTTCTTTGCAGAGCACTCTCCTTTGCAGAGCACGCTCCTTTGAGCACTCTTCTCTGCACAGCACGCTTCTTTGCAGAGCAGCTGGACGACGCCCGTGCCGCTCGGGGCGTGCTGCTGGAGGACGTGGTAGTACTTCAGCCCAAAGAAGCGTGCTCTGCAAAGGAGAGTGCTCTGCAGAGGAGCGTGCTCTGCAAAGAAGCGTGCTCTGCAGAGGAGAGTGCTCTGCAGAGGAGAGTGCTCTGCAAAGAAGCGTGCTCTGCAAAGGAAAGTGCTCTGCAAAAGGAGCGTGCTCTGCAAAAGGAGCGTGCTCTGCAAAGAAGCGTGGCTCTGTCTTCACCGCGCCCGAAGCTGACTCACCGAAGCTGACTCACCGAAGCTGACTCATTGATTTCTCTAGTTGTGGGTCTTCACAAACAGAAAATATTTGACTTCGCGCCCGAAGCTGACTCGTCTCCATCCCCGCAAAGGAGAGTGCTCTGCAAAGAAGCGTGCTCTGCAAAGAAGCGTGCTCTGCAAAGAAGAGTGCTCTGCAAAGAAGCGTGCTCTGCAAAGGAGAGTGCTCTGCAAAGAAGCGTGCTCTGCAAAGGAGCGTGCTCTGCAAAGAAGCGTGCTCTGCAAAGGAGAATGCTCTGCAGAGGAGCGTGCTCTGCAAAGAAGCGTGCTCTGCAAAGGAGAGCGACGTGGCTTCGACACCGAGCGCGCCACATTCCTGCCTGGCATCGAAGCCTCCCGGCCGCGCCACCTGCCCGGCATCGGAGCCCCGCCGAGCCCGCGCCAAGGTCGGAATTCTTCCCAGGAAAAAAAAATCCAGTTGTCGTGTGGGGAGACAACGGTAGCACGCTTTTTATTTGACCGGTGAAACTATGTACGCCGTGCATAGTTTCTGCGGTACACTATAGGTATCAGAAATGAAGGATGTTGTCCTTCATTTCGTGTCCTGGTAGCCGAGCACGTGCTACGTGGCGGCAAGCGCAGCCTGCCGAGCCCGCGCCACTTGAAAATTTTTGGTGAACTGCCTGGCGCGGGCCTGGTGCGGGCCTGGTGCGGGCCTGGTGCGGGCCTGGTGCGGGCCTGGTGCGGGCCTGGTGCGGGCTCCAAGACCAAAGCCGCGGAGCCGGCCTCGCTCCAAGACCGAAGCCGCGGAGCCGGCCTTGCTTTCAGGTCACCCACGGACTGTGTCACGGGGTGACACGTACTTGCGGAGAAGCTTTTTCCAGGGGCCGACTTCGCGCAACGACTCCTAAGGAAACAGACCTGTCACCGGCAACATCGCGCAGGTCCTGGACAACAGAGAGGTAACTGACGGCACGCACGTCGCCGCAGGGCAGCTGGCCCTCGCTCTGACGCCCTACGCCCATAACTGACCTGGCGGTGAACACGGCAGCCTCCAGCAACAACCAGTCCCTGGACGACCGAGTCACCGCCGAGCTTGCCTCAAAGCTGGACAGCAGCGCGCTGGCGCCGGCAATTGCGCCCCTGGCCACGGCGGCGGCGCTGGCCACCACGGACGGACAGGTGGCCGCGCGCGGCAGCAGCATTGCTGCGCCGCAGAGCTCGCTGACCACTGGTCTCTCCAACAAGGCAGACCAGGAGGGCGTGGTGGCCACGAAGAGCACCGAGCATTAGCGCCTGGACGTGGACCTGAAGCTGTGCCACCGAGGCCTTCGTCGCAGCGCAGCTTGGTGGCCCGGCCGACCGTCTTGGCGTTCTTGTTCTGCAGAGGTTCCACGGCAGCCTCCCGGGTGAAGACGTCCATCACCACCAGGCCGTACCTCGTCTTCCCCCGGGTGTTCTGGCTGAAGTCAATGAGGCGTCGGCCTTGGCCCCCTGGAGCGCCGTGATGCTGGCGTCGCGGCTAGCAAGCGCGCCGCGCGGGAGCTGACGGGGGACGACGGGAACTTTGTGGTTTCGACAGACCTGGGCAACGAGTTCGCCACGCTGGACCGGGAGCTGCCCGAAGCCGTGCGCCGGACAAAGCGGCCCGAGGACCGCAACGCCACGGCCGTGGTGGACCGGGGATTCAGACGCTGAAGAAGGACCTGGCTACAAGGGTGGCGCGCAAGGGCGGGCAGTGGAGTGACCACTTTGAGCGGGCGGCCGGGGCCCACAACGCCCGGCCGCACGAGACGGCGCGCCCGGACGTGGAGAAGCAGCCGGCCACCGAGTTCCGGCTGCTGCAAGGACCTCACCGACCGGCGCGTGAAGGCCGTGGAGGACGCGGGCGCCTTCCGAGCGCCGACGAACGCGGCAAGGAGCTTCAACCCTCAGTACGGCGACGTGCAGCAGCTAGGGGCCGTGGACTCCATGACCGTCCGAAGCACGGAGGGGCGCGAGACCCTGCTGAAGCTGGCGCTGCTGGCGCCGCAGGGCAGCGGCAACGTGGCGGGCCGGCTGACGAGACGGGGCAGGCCGGCAGCTGTGAGGCAGCTGGACGACTTCCTGGCCCTCGACTAGCCTTCTTTTGGTGGCGCAAAACCGTGCAAATGTTGCTGGGTTAGGGTTTGGGGTCCTCGGGAAACCAACGGGTTGGGCGGACCAGTATCAAGCCCAAACGGGTTGGGCGGACCAGTGTCAAACCATGGCAGTGAGTCCAAGGGTTGTTGCGCCGCGTGTTCAGCGCCAGGCCTGCACTGCCCAGGCCATATGGCCCTGTTCGCCCGCCTGAGCCTTCATCAACTGCTCAGCTGCAGGCCACGCTGAAGGACAAGTGCACTGCCGAATGGGTTTTGATACTCAAATCGTGCGTCGCTGGCAGCATGCTAGCGCAAGCCCTGGAAGCCTCGCAACACCCACAGATCCTTGTCGAAGCATCTCTGCGGAAATTTTCAGGGGGCACGCTGTCGCAGTACCTCCGCGCCATCCGCCTTTTCCTCACCTTCGTAAATCAGTGCGTGGGTGATTTGATGTGCCTTACCCTGGCCCATCTTTCAGATTTCATCGCAGGCTGCCATGTGTCTCAAGCAGAGGACCGCACTGCACTCAAGTGCAGCGCAATCATGATGAGTAAAGCCCTGTCTTGGTTTGCGCGCATTGGGCAGATATCAAGCCTGTTAGACTTGATGGGTAGCCCCTTAATCAAGTCCTTCGCCTACAACCCCAAACCGCACGATCGACGTGAAGCCCTGCCTTTGCCACTTGCTATACTTGCAGCATGGGAGGAACACATAGTTTCCCCCGCTTGCACGCCCGCCGTGGGCCTGTTACTAGGCGCCCTGCTTTTGTGCGCCCATTGCAGCCTTAGGTTTGGGGACATTCAGAGAATCAAGCCTTCCGCTCTCTCGCTGTCTGCGCAAGCACTTCGGGGCCTGTGTTGGGCCACCAAGACAACTAGCCAGGGACAGCCCTTCGCATGCTTGCCGTTCGGTTTCCGAGGTGAAGACATCAGCGCATCCTGGCTGGTGAAGTGGCTTGCCCTGCTCAGCCAAGCTTTAGACGCCACTCAGGCCGAATGGGGAGATTCATTTGTACCCGACTTCATTTTGCCCTGCGTTCCAAACCTGGATTCTCACGCATGCCCCAGCCTTTCGCGTCCGATGTCTTACTTGCAAGCACTGGTATGCCTTCGCTGGGCCATACAGTTGCCGTGGAAGTCGGAAGGCGGCCAGCTGGTTACCCAGCACGAGGCGTGCTCGTTTACCCTTCACAGCCTTAAATGCGCGTTACTCAGTGCAGCAGCGCAGCTACGCCTTCCTGAAGACAGCAGAAGGCTTCAGGGACACCATCGCCTTTCGTCCGCACTGCTGTACAGCAGGGACGACACCATAGAAGCCTTGTGGGTGCAGTCTGAGCTGGCCTCCGCCATCAGACGGGGCTGGAGACCCCCTCAGCCAATGGCTCGGGGGGGCGAGCGCCCAACCGTGGAACCAGCCTTTCAAGTTCCACAGGGAAGCCCTGCGAGCCAATTGGAGCTTCAGAGCCTCCCAACCAGCCTGACAAGATCCTTGTACTGTCCACAGCCCTGAATGCAGACGAGGAAGCCCTCGCAGTGGAAAGAGCCGCCTTGGAATCTTCGGAAGCAGAAGAAGAACCGCCAGACGAGCAAGCATGCTCACCAGATCCCTCGCCTTGCCCGCTGGCGCCAGCCCTTGCAGTCGATTCAATTGGCATTCGTCTTGTGCCCTGGGGATCCGTACATGCCGTGCTGTGCACTCACGGCAACTCGGTACAGACGGCTTGCGGTTTGTATTTAAAGCAGTGCTCGTACCCTGTGCATCAGATTCATCCAGATATGCAGCTCTGCAAACGCAAGGCGTGCATGGCCGTGCTGTGCTAAAATAAGCTATACATGCCTTACCTTGACACCCACAGCTCAGCCAAACTCGACACAATCAGACACCTCAGGTATGCACTGGGAGAAGTCAGCAACTCAGCAGTGCTCATGCGCCGCATTCCGCAGCTATTTTTTTCCTATCAAACCAGCCTTCCAAACATGCCTTACTGAAGCACATGGATCGCGATCGGCTCCAAGATGTCCTGACAGAAGCCCGGGTCCCTGAAGGCCTGCAGGACCTCGTTTTGGCCAGAGGTTTTGACTGTCCATCTGACTTCGCCTTTGCCTTCCCCACCATTGCAGAATTGCAGCCTTTCATAGTCTCTGCCAGGGACTTCTGGACAGCCAACAACATTCAGGATCCAGAATCCAGTGTGGCAGCAGCGCGCCTTAGGAAAGCCCTAGCCGAGTGCCATCGGCTAAGCCTGCGCTCGGAGCCTCCCGAACCGGCCGCCAATTCCAGGTCGCCATGCATTCAGCCCAATCAAATAGCATCTTGGGCAGAGCACTTGCCACCCAAGCTCACATCCGAACGCGTGTCCAGCCTGGTGGAACCTTCAAATCCAATTACTCAGGTGAGCTGCTGGACGCTGACACCACGCCATCCATCCGCCTTCTGAGCCTAGTGCACGAGGGCCTGAAGCCCGGGCAGTCCCTGAAGTGGGTGCCCTGGCAATATCGCCTTTCATCACGGCAATACCAGGAGCGCATGGAAGCAAAGTCGGCCCGGGCCGTGCACTCAGAACTGCAACTCCTGAGTCAGGCCTTCTTTGACACCAGAGGTGTCCGTGGAGCACCACTCGCTGTCAGCGGGGTGGCTCACCCGCATCCAGACCGTGTTTCGCAATGCCCTGGCGCTGTGCCAAGCAGCGCACCTGTCGAACCTCAAGGCCTTCGACAAGAAGATAGCCGACCTGTGTCTCACACAGCCAGATCCTACTAGGCCTTCGTACGGTGAATACCCAAGAGCTTTTGTCGGCTGATCGCAAGCTCTGGGCAGCCATATCCGACCTTCTAGGGCAGCAATGGTCCCTGGATGATGCCTTGTACGAGCTGACGCGCATGAGAAACGATGTGCGCAGCCTCTTACAGCTGCGCCCGAAAATATCCAAGCCATCCGTGCCAGCACCGCCACGCCCCGCAACACCACGGCAGAGGGGATCCAAGCGCGACCTTAAGCCAGCCCGCGTGCCTTCACGCCCCACCAAGAAAGGCACCTACCTTTTTAAAGGGCGCGAGGTCTGCCAGCGCTACCAGACGGGCATTTGCACTAACGACCAGTGCCATTTCGCCCACGTGTGCGCCATAGTGGGCTGCCAGCAAAAGCACCCCGCCATGGACCACAACAAACACACGTGAAATAGCCCGGATCTTGGACCGGCGCAGGATCGGACAGCCAAACCGGCCGGCCTTGCCCCACAGCGGGCCTCACGCGCCGTTTTCACCATTGCATATGCCGGTGGAAGCTGCCCTGACTCCAGCCTCTCAAAGAGGCTCTTTTTGGACGTGTTTGCAGGTAGGCTGCGCCCGGTGACATCGGCAGCCATTTGCCTTGGCCTTGACTGCTTTGAGCCCTTTGATCTGGATGGAGACACTGCGCACGACATCCTGGATAACGTAGTCTTCGAGGCCCTTCTCAGACTCTGCTGGTCAGGAGTCGTGGCCCTGATAATGCTTGCCCCGCCTTGCAAGGAATATTCCAGACTCAAACTACGCCCTGGCGGGCCCAAAGCCTTGAGAACGCCGCAGTACGCCCCGGCCTTTCGCCTTCGCAGCGTAAGAAACTGCTGGATAGCAAGACCATTCACGACCGCGGCAGTTGCAGGCGTGAATCTAAAATTGCCTGAGCCCCGAGGCAGGGCACGTACAGACTCCACCTGCTGCAGGCCTTGGCCAACTCTTGGGGTGACCCAGACATGGCCCTGCTGCCATTTCTGCAACACGGGGTACCGACAGGAGCCGTGTCAGCCTTGCCACCCAGCCTTCAATGGCCGGCAAAGAAGCCAGACTCCGACCTGCCGCCGGATCTGGAAATCTGTGAGGGCAACTGGAAGATGGCCGAGGACGAACCAGAAACCGTGCAAAGCTTGCTGCGCAATGAAATTGCCAACAACTGGATTGTAGAAACCGGCCTTAGCATCGCCGAGGCTCGGGAAAAATGGCCCTTAGGCATTGCCGTAGGCAAATTAAATGTCGTTTTTGCAGAAGGGAAAGAGCCGCGCCTTGTCCTGGACAGCACCGTGTGCCAAGTGAATACCAGATGCCATCTACCAGAGCGCCTGAGCCTGCCATTGGCATCGGACCTGGCGCTGTCCACGCAGCCGGAGGACACTCCAGGCGCCTTTGTGGGCGCCAACATTGACTTCAAAGCCGCGCACAAACAGGTGCAGGTCCGCCCTGAAGAGCATGGCCTTCTACTATTCGCCTTTCAAGGAAAACTCTATCACTATAGAGTGTGCCATTTTGGGGGCCGTTTCTCGGCATTCTGGTGGCAGCGCACTGGCGCTTTTTTGCTTCGCCAGGTGCATGGGTTGCTGGCTTGGAAGCCCCACAAAGCCTTCCTTTTTGTGGACGACCTTCTGTGTGCGCTCTTCCAAGATAGCGCACCAGATATGTTTGCCTTGGTGGTGCTTTTCTTTTGCGCCATTGCGGGCGCAATTCCAGGACAGCCTTGTTTGGTGCGGCTGGGAGATCAACTTCTCCCACGACACCATTCAGCTCGTGTCCGCCAAGCTGGACGCCTTGATCAAACACTGCTGGGGAGCCGACGGGTACTCCGCAAAACACTCGAGCAGTGCATAGGCCTGCTCATTTGGGCCACCAGCATTGCACTGCATCTGAGATCCTGGCTAGCGCCACTATACTCGGACCTCAACAGCCCACCAGGCTCGATGCGCTCGATACCGCCTCAAATGTGGTCAGCCTTCAGAGCATCCTTGAACAAGGATCTCAAAACCAGCCATAGCCTTCCCGGCTTGTGGATCACAGTGGGCTCCAAAATCTTGAGAAATTTCAGGTCGCACCATGCACTGCCCTCAGGACATCCCGCGGGTGCCCGGCGCTAGCAAACCCACGTGGGTGCGCCCCAATAACCCATATACTAGCCTTTCCAAGTCAAGCCAGCAATGCCTTACATGGCTGGCGTTGTGCTTTCAGCACTCGCCCGTTCAGCCCTTGGCGCGGCCACACCAGCTGCAAGCACTGGCTGCCGCGGATGCGTGTGCCGAAGACGACTTGGTAGGGATAGGGGGCTGGGCAATCACATCCTCCCAAGTGGTTTGGTTTGCCGAAACCTGGAACATGCGGGACATACGGGCCGTATGGCCTTGCCTTGTCAAGCCTGGACAGCGGTACATCGCATGTTTCGAGACGCTGGCACAGTTAGCGCTACTGCAGTGGGCACTACTCGTTCAGCATGCCTTCAGGCACGGACAATTCCGCAACGGAAACAAGCCTTAACAAGTTGTTCACGACCTCCTGGCCGTTGCAACTTTTCGTGCAGTTAACAGCCTTCTGGGCTCACGCTCACAATGTGCTGCTGCAGCCGACGCACGTTCCAGGAAGGTGCAATGATGGGCAGACGATCTCAGCAGAGGTCGGTTGGCCCGATTCAGCCATCGCCCTGAAAGTCGCATACGCTTCAGCCCTGCGGGCCTAGCAATGTCAGGCCGAGGCATTCAGCTGTGTCCGATGGATGCGCCCTGGCGCCCGGAACACCTGGCAGCTGCCTCCAGCACTGCTTAGCCAGCCTTATTTGCATCCCAACATGCATTGCGACCAAATGGCCGTCTTCGCCCTGTCAGCCAGAACAACTGGCTGCGTCAGCCAGCCGCTTACATCAAGCCGCTCTGACCGAAAAAAGTGCAGACCCTGAGCAACAGGCTGCTCACAGCCGCAAGCGTGCATTGTCACGCGGACATTTGCCCTGCCAGGTACAACCCCACTCTGAAGGGGGGGTGATGAGGCCGGCGGCCCAGCTGGCTCGCTTATACCGGGGTTGCCTGAAACACTGAAGGGGGGGTCAACGCACCTCCTGTTCCAGGCGCACCAGTGCCCTGGAAGCAGTGCTACTTTCAGCAATCCCGGTAAAAAGAACTGCGGCCGCTTCGGACTTGCTTTGTTCTTTTGGGGGTTCATGTTTGGGTTCAAGCTAGGAGCAGTGCAACATGCCTTAACGCTTAGGGTTTCTTTTCCCTTGTGTTTAGGGCATGTTGTGAATCGAACTACGCGGTGGCCGTTTTGCTCCTAGCCTTGACCCAAACCTGCGGTTTCATTTGAAACCCACCCACCCACCCTGCACTGCCTTATACAAGGCTCTGCAAGTGTAGGTCGCAGACGCTCTGCACTTTCGTTGGTGCTCTCCGGACCTCTTGGTCTCCGGACCAGGTCTCCGGACCAACTCTGGTCTCCGGACCATTCAGTCTCCGGACCTTGGGCGCGGGCACGCATGCCACGCCCTGCAAGCACTGCATTTATTTGCAAGGACACGCATTGTCGTTTTAGTTTCACGGGGGGTCAACGCACCTCCTGTTCCAGGCGCACCAGTGCCCTGGAAGCAGTGCTACTTTCAGCAATCCCGGTAAAAAGAACTGCGGCCGCTTCGGACTTGCTTTGTTCTTTTGGGGGTTCATGTTTGGGTTCAAGCTAGGAGCAGTGCAACATGCCTTAACCCTCAAAAGGTGAGAGGCGGGAATATGCCGCTCAGAAGGCTTTGGAAGTTGCGAAGCGAGGAAGAAAACTGCGAGCAGGCGGCGGCATTTTGGGCATGGTGGTGGATACTCGAGCCGATTGAACAACTTTATATATCAGATTTGTGATGCCAGTGTGCTCGTCAGTGCATTGGCATTCCCATTGGCAGAAAAATAGTGATAAGACTCACCTATAGACACAGCATATGATTGAGGATTTTTCCGGTAGAAATCTCTTGATTAGGAAAAATAATCCTCAATCTAATGCTAGTCCTTTCCTCTTTCCTTGTCTCGCTTCTTTCCTGTTGACGAAGCAATCCAAAAAGCGAGGAAACAAGAAAGAGAAAGAAGCAGGAAAGAGGAAGGGAAGTGGATAATGATGGCAGGTCTTTTTCATCCATCATTTCCGCCCGCTTTACCGTTCCCTCTCACTCCATCATCTCACTCCATTCAATTTCTGGAGTTCCTGTCACTATGAAAGACTCACGATGGACCGAACTTGGAAGACGGAGAACAAAGCTGGAATTCAAACACTTTTGCAACAAGGGGGTCTCTGTGAATTTTCGATCGGTGTTGTCCCACTGGCTAGATTTGCTTTCTGGTGATTGCCTTTGGTGCCAAGACAAAGCTGGCTTTCGCGCAGAAATGCAGATTGTCAACCGCCAGACCAGGGAACCCCAATTGTTGCGAAGATGAGTTGTACTTTTGTGGGCGAGGTTCAAACATAATGCTGTTGGTAGGCAGTGGCCATGGTTATGTGCCTGGAAATTAGTATGTCAACTTTCATAATTATTGTTATACGCACCCCCTGTATTTAAGCCACCGCCGGTCGGGCGACATTCATGTTCATCTATTTTTTCAAAGAAATCAATTTTTTCAAAAATAACAGATTCGATATGTTGTGCACTTGGTGGCATGAAGTTCAAGCCAAAACACCCCATAATTCTTGCACGTGTTAGCTCATGTACACACGCCCAAATTGTGTGACGTGTGGCCTTTGTCACCCCTCAATGTGGGCTGCAAGCACTAAATCAGAATAGGAGCCGTAGCCAACCGCGAATCCATCACATTGCCGACAACATGACAAAATTGGGTGACAAAAAACAAGAGCGACCCATGTGTAATCGACTGCGTGTGCAGAATGTTTGCCACCCTCAGAGACGGAGCCACTGCAGATTTCTTTGCCCGAGCAAAACTTCTTAGGTGCAGGGGTGAAATTCCTTAAGTACCCCAAAATTCCTGTACACCCAAAAATTCCTTAAGTACAACCGCAATTCCTGAAATACAGGGGGGGGTGTACCTAAGCTTTTTTGGGCGCCGCGTAGGTGATTTTGTGGGTGTACTTAAGGAATGTCTGGCCTCAGAACCTGCAAGCCACCCTCAATCCTAAGGCAAAACCCTTAAGTACACCCACAAAATCACCTATGCGGCTTAAAAAAGCTTAAGTACACCCCCCCTGTATTCAAGGAATTGTGGGTGTACTTAAGGATTTTTTGGGGTACTTAAGGAATTTGACCCCCTGCACCTAAGATTTTTTTCTCGGGCAAAGAAATCTGCAGTGGCCCACAGGGTTTGTGGAGGTCTGGCTTCTCCGTCTCTGAAGGTGGCCAACCTTCTCTGTTCAGTTAGCGCTAGGCCCGCGCACACGCAGTCGATTACACATGGGTCGCTCTTGTTTTTTGTCACCCAATTTTGTCATGTTGTCGGCAATGTGATGGATTCGCGGTTGGCTACGTCTCCTATTCTGATTTAGAGCTTGCAGCCCACATTGAGGGGTGACAGCGGCTTACTTGATCCCACATCCTTTGAGTCAGGGGTGCCCTCAATGATGTGTTGGAGGACATGGGTGTTGAGCGATATTTTGCGCCTACCTTTGATTATGCACATTTTCTGCCTGAGTCCATTTGCAGCCGTTCAGAATGTAGTTTTTTGCTTAAGTACAGGGGGGTACCCT
Organism: Effrenium voratum; assembly: GCA_963377175.1. Classification (NCBI taxonomy): domain Eukaryota; class Dinophyceae; order Suessiales; family Symbiodiniaceae; genus Effrenium; species Effrenium voratum. Next base: position 164,863 of record CAUJNA010000552.1, on the reverse strand, counting down.
TCAATACACCCCGCACCCAGAATTATGAAAGTTGACAAATTAGTACAGTTCTTGGACTCTTTCACTTCCGAGAAAGGACTTTCAACCTCACCCGCTTTCAATGTCTCGACTTGAAAGTATATTTTTAACTTTGTAAGTACTAGCAAATCATTGGTTTACTTGTGGTTTATTGTTACTTTAGTTTTGGGTCTCAGAGAAGTCTCGGATCCTTCTTGAGGTCCAAAACCGTTCAGCGGAGACCCTCCAATGGACGGGCCTGTCTGATTAGGTAGATGCAGATCGGAGTCAGACTTTCTGTGGGTAAACCATAAGGACTTCAGAGCGAGCAACTTGAAGCGCGAGCTCTCAGTGGCCGGGTGCGAGGTGTCGCAAATTTCAGGGCGCCAGACCCTAGTGGCCACGCAAAGAATGTGTGGCACCACGCACGCTCTAGGGGGCGTGTGAACAATTTCAAGGATGTTGCGCTTGGAGACGAGTTGCCTTGAGCTGTGCGATGTTTCTCATTTTTCGAGGCTTGGCTCGCAGCGGAGGCAAAGTGAGGGTGACAGGTCAAACTACTTGCCACTTGCCAGATTTCCAGCGCGGCAAATCGCCCTTTGCCTCCAGACCCTTCGCTGCATTTTGAGATGGCGCTCGGCCTGCGACTCGCTCTTCTTCCAAGCTGCGTCCTGTTGCCAGACCCTGAGCCATGTCACTTTGAGAACCCATGTTGTACTCCCCTTCCATGTTAGTTGGTGGGAGGGTACCTGCTTGGAACAATCTTGCGAATTCTGGAGGATCATATGGAGACACCAAGCAAAGCGTCGGACAGCGGCATGCACCAGGGAAGCTGCTGCCGTTTGAAACGTGCATTACTTCTCGCTGGCGCATGCCTTTTCGAGGTCATGGGCTGGCTGTGCCGTTCCGGAGGAGGGTAGCCGGCTCGCTTTGCGTGGTGTTTGAAACCTTGGTCCAGTTAATTCCTGCAAACACTTTGGCAATGGGGCATCGCCCAAATATCTTCTTTGACATGTTGGCAGAAGGTCCTAGTTTCCAGCTTAGCAGGGTATACTGAGGCCTGACAAAAACCAAATGCCATCGTGATCTAGCGACACGGTCGGGGACAATTGTTCAGGCCAATTTCAGGGCGTCACTTCGATGCACACACTTCCCGAAGGGGACCAAAAGGAGCTCCGACAACGGCTGACGAGTCCCATGTTGAAACAGCTGAAGCAATGGTTGGCCATTTGCGGCAAAAGATAAATTCATTTTTATTCTTGTTCATCTTATTTAACAATTACTTATTATTACTGTTCTTTTCTTATCATTTACTTTGTTTTTGAATGTATAGCAACCAAAGGCCCAAAGGCCCGGTGTCTTCTGGCCGCACGTCGCGCCAGTCAGGACTGCGGGCCTTCCGCGGGCTCGAAGCTGCGCGGCAGGCGGTAAAGACAAAACCCAACGAGCCCAAGGAAACAAAGAAACGGCTGTGGTCAAAAGCGTTTTGGGATCCCATTTTGGGGTAGGTGAATTCACCACCCATTTAGTCGATTTTAGTGGGGATTGGGATGTTCACTGGGGGTACGATTTGGATTTTGACCCAATCAATGTTGTTTTTTCAGCCCCCATCTTCCTGGCAAAAGCTTTGCTTTTTGGCTTCCTTGGCCTTGTTCATTTTTGTCGGGGTCTGCAAAGACCAGGCGTCGAACTGCGCGGCTTTGTGCGGAGTCCACAGTGATTTGAGGAAAGTGTGTCACTGGGGAACTCGTTTTGAGGTGGCTTGGAGTGAAAAAAAAGAAGCCAACCATTTGCGAGAGGGCAAACATTCTTTAAGGGTGACTGTTTGTTCCTTTGCTTCTTTCTGAATCATGGACTTCGGCTGATTTCCGCAGGTGGCAGCTTCTTTATTTCTTCAACTGCCACGGTGTTCAGCTGTTTCTATTCAAACACATCAGCCGCAATCGAGTCAAATGCAGGCCGAACGTCACGGAGTCCCACTTTGGCAACTCCACAAGGTCTCGACTCAAGGCTTGAACGGGACTTCTGAATGGGTCTAGGGATTTGGACTCCCCAAAATGGTGGTTACTGGAACTGCCCAAGCAAAATGGTACCCTCAAACAGCACACACCAATTCTAGAACGGGGAACGCTCTCCAAGAGGGTTGCGGATATGCAATGGTCCCCAATCAAATATTTTTCCCAACATAGGCAGCGGATGTGTTTGTTTTGGTCAGTGTGTCAAGGGGTGCCCACTGGTTTTGACTCATTTTCATGTGGTGGATTTTGCAGGGGTTTGCCTCGGGATTTGGAAGATGCTTGTCATGTTATGTTGGATCTTTGGCCTTTTGCATTGGCTTGCACGGGCTATGAACTTGCAGCACATCGCTATGATCTCCCCACGTTTGGGGCTGTGATGGCGGGGTGGCCAGAAATCGGGCTCCGTTTTCTTCCCACTTGGGACCTTGGGCAAATAGGGCCTGGCATGAGGGAATGACCTCACCTTTTTTGACCGTGATGTAGCCCTCTGCTCTGTCCGCACAAACTCTGATCATGCAACCGTTGCGTGCCCCGCGTAACGCCCCCATGCATAGCATGCAATAGTATTGACTCTCGCCCCTGACAGAGTTTGTCCTGCATTTGTTTGCTCGCAACACTTTGATGGCCAGGCCGGTTTTCACAGCGGAAGATGCTTTGTCAACATTTCCGTCCATTTGGCGTAAAAGGAACCGAAACGGCTTTTTGCTCTTCCTGTGGCAGTCCCCAGCCAATATGATCCATTCAGCACTTGTCATTCAATAAGCATGCAGGACCAAGCACCACCATGGACGACTCCTTTTTCCATTCCGCAAGCCTGCATGTTTACAGAGTCTCCTCTTAAGCGGCTTAAAAATTCCCAAGTACCGCGGGTAGCTGGAGTAAAAAAAACCACGGCACCTGGACCCCGCCGTTTTTATCGACGCACGCCCGGAGGCCAGGTCCCACAGGCTCCGGAAGGCCCGGCTTTGGACTCCTGGACACTGGGATGTGAGAGGAAGCTGGCGTGCGGGGGGTCGAAATGGGTGTTTTGTTTTCAAGGGATTTTTTTTGGGGGTTGGGTGAAAGGGAAGCCAAAAGGCAAGCAACCATTTGGGAGGGTCCCCCTAACTTTGAGACAGACCCAAATTTGCAAACATGCGTCAGACGCTGCCTGTTGCTCTCTCGCGCCAAAGCAACATGTCGAGAGATCCACAGGCTTACCATCGTTGCCATGTTCCGAGTTAGTGGGGCCAGATGCCCGTGTCCTGCGCGCCATGTGCCAGGCATACACGCTCATCAAGCGCTTTGACTTTGGAGGCCGATGGGACGCAGCCTTGAGCCAAGGGTCAGAGGTACGATGAGGTCCAAAACTCGAGTCGTGCCGAAGGTTCGAATGTTCTGATGGAAGTTTTTCTTGAAATCCTCAGCGCAACCCTGGACACAACAACAACTTGGCATTGACAGTTGGTGCGGACCAGCGGACCAGTCCCACCCATCAGATTGTTTTAGCCGCCCTTTCGTTTTCCAGGCCTTTGCCGCTCTTTGTATTCACGTTTTTCCTTTTTGCGCCGATTCCCTCCCAGCTTGGGTCCCCAGACCGGAGGCGATGTGAAGCGCGAGTTCGACGTGGTGCAGCGCCTTGGGTTCGAGTTGGGTGGCCTCAACTGGAAATCAGCAGGTGAAGGCCTCATTTTGTAGAAGAGGCCCCTAGCTGGTTGGAAGGGAGCGATTCGGACTGGGAGCTAGGGCTATCCCGGGGCCTTTGGGAGCTACCGATCGGAGTTCGGGTTAGGGACATGGTAGCAGGGCTCTTCAGAATTTAAGAGGGGTCACCTGTACAATTGGACTGCTTTGTCTCCAGGCGTTGCTCGAGTGAACCCAATCACATGGCTTCGAAGACCCACATGTACCTCTAGGATGATTGCTTCAAGCCAAAAGCCGAAGAATTTGGCGTCTCAGGATCCCGGACCAGAACATGACCCATTCCTGTGCCAACTACGTGGATGATGGGTCAACGGCCTTCACCAGCAATGGCCGGCTGCATTTGAAGGTGTCCTCAGCTTGCACGGACAGCAGGTGCTTGAATTCAGGCCTGGGAGATTTGCAGAGCAGCTTGCACATAGTTTTGCGCATTGCCGTCTGAAACATTGCAAGCAAATCCATGCGTGAATGGCACGGGCGATGCGTAAATCGAGTGCAGGAAGAGTGATGAGCAGAGATGCCTTCACCTACGGTTACCCGTCTGCACCACGGTTCCTGACCGCGGGTGTAACTTAGTTTGCCTGGGCTCTTTTTGAAACCATGCCTTGCCTTTGGCAAGCGCCGGTTGGACTCACAGGTGCTCACTTTTGGCGCATGTGTGGCCAAGGAATCTTCACCTTCTCTGCCAAAGTGCCCAAGTGCAACAGCGTGTGGCCTGCGCTGCAACTGGGCAGCAGCGGCATGCTGAACTGAAACTTTGGCGACGGGGACAAAGACCGGGGAAGGTAACTGGTTCAGTTGGGGGTGCCTTTTATTTGAAATCACAGCCATGATTTAGAAGCCACATCCGGCTACTTGAGCCTCTTAAGCCACCGGGAGCCTTGTTCTTTTGGGATCATGGCTGCGATGCCAAGAGTCCGCCCGAGTTTTGAGCGGGTTCCGGCTTTAGGACGCTTAAGCATATGATCGAAACAAGCAACAAAAAATTGGTTTCCTCCACTTATGGCAGCATGTTACCCAGGTGGCTGCTGCCAGAGAGCTCCAAGGGCAATGGCAAGTACGGGCCGTGGCCCTGCAGCGGCGAGATCGACGTGCTGGACCGTTGTGCCCTTGAAAAAAGGGGGCTGGGGGGAGGGAGGGGAGGGAGGGGAGGGAGGGGAGGGAGGGGAGGGAGGGGAGGGAGGGGAGGGAGGGGAGGGAGAGGGAGGGAGGGGAGGGAGGGGAGGAGGGAGGGAAGGGGAGGGAGGGGAGGGAGAGGGGAGGGGAGAAGGGAAGGGAGGGGAGGGCGGGGAGGGGGGGGAGGGAGGGGAGGGCGGGGGGGAGGGAGGGGAGGGAGGGAGGGGAGGGGAGGGGGGGAGGCGAGGGGAGGGAGGGAGGGGAGGGAGGGGAGGGGGGGGAGGGAGGGGAAAAATACATAAAATGGCACTTCTAACATCAAACCCAAATAATCAAACAGCATACAACAAAATCTGCAAAATTCACAGAAAATAAGATAAGAACCACCAAGCAACTCAAAAACCAGAACAACCCCCAACAAAATATTTAATCAAAGCATACAACATTAAATAATTCAAACAAGCATACCAACAAAACAGCAAAAATAAAAACCATCAAAGAACACAAACTCAAAAACACACAAAATCAAAAACAAAGCAACATACCATCAAAAAATATCAGAAGAGTATCAAACAAAATAAAATACAAACAGCCAAAGCACGAAAAAATCAAAAGAGCATACCAAGTTCAAACAACGCACTTTGAAAGAGATAACCAAATCAAGAAAAATAAAATATTTCAATCTTTACAAACCATAAGTACAGTATAATTATAACATATAAGATTTTACATGTTATTATTATAGTATGATTAAGAATTATAGCACCACATTTCACAAGCCATGTTAATCCAAAAATCAAGCCATGTTAATCCAAAAATCAAGCCATGTTAATCCAAAAATCAAGCCATGTTAATCCAAAAATCAAGCCATGTAATCCAAAAATCAAGCATGTTAATCCAAAAATCAAGCTATGTTAATCCAAAAATCAAGCTATGTTAATCCTTAATCCGTCAAACTCACTAAGATTTCACAAATTAATTCGCTAGGTATTTTATATAAATCTTCCTGTTTATGTATTGTTGGATTGTCTCCCCAATTTTCCTTAGTGCCCGATGGAAGCCGTTGTGCAGTTTCAATATGTTTATTATTCCTGATGTTGCCACAATCCTTTTTACATAAATCTCTAGGTTTCCAAGTTGTAATGTTATTCCAAAGCCTAGTTCTATTTCTGTAAGGCATTCCATATTTACAGTAATCTACATCTTTAAAATCAAACTCATCCATAAACTCCTGATTTTTTAATAATCCAGTTTGGGGATTTTCGATTACAAAATACTTAGGATTGAAATATTTGCTAATCTCAATAGTTTTTAAGACAATACTATTTGCATATTCGATATTCCTAATGCCCCTAGTTTTTGCTACACTATATTCCGTGCATGGAGGACTTGCCCAGATAAAATCAAAATGGTTCCTATCAAATTGTTTATAATCCCATTTCAAAATATCAGTATTTATATCAGCATTTTTCAAGTCTAATGATATCACATTAAATCCAAGCGACTTTGCTATGGTTCCAACGCTTTTTGTTCCGCTAAACATCTCTAATAAGTTCATTATTAAAGATATTTAGATAATATTATCTATGAATAAAAATCCCTGTTTCCTCGTTAAAAACTAAACTATGTTTAGTTTTCAATGAGTAAATACAACTTTATGAATAAAGTTGCGTTTCCTCATCATAGTCAATCTGATAAAATGTCATAGTGGAAGACTTCGGTTCTTTAATTTCTTTGTTATTAAGCTTGTTTAAATAAATATTTCTTTTATTTTTATATTCCCCATTGGTTCTATCTACTTCTTTACTTTGATAACTGTTTGTTAATGGTTTCTTCTTTTCCATTTCTTGCAAGATTTCTAAAATATTCTTATTCTGTTCTAAAACCTTGTTCAGTTTTTTAACAATCTTATCTAATCCTTCATCCATGTAAATATATACTAAATTATAAAACTAAACTTTTAAAACTAAATGTTGCAATTATGTTAAATCTACTCTTTAAATACTAATTTTTCATCATTTGTTTTATAGTTTCCTGAGTTTCCTTATCACCATTATCGGATGGTGATGCATGCCTTCCCCATTTGATAGCAATATTATGAACATCTGTTTCTAAGTTTATACTGTCTTTAGTTTTATCAATATTCATTTTCTTATCATTTCTACTTATTTTGAAACTGGTTGGAATACACGAACATTTACAGTTTCCTTTCTTTTGTATTTCTAATTCATTTTTCATTTCTAACATCTTTTTACACATTGGACAAGCAAACTCAATAACTGATGTTTCTTTAACAATTTCTTCTTTTTCTTCATCAGTTGAAGAAACAACTGGTTCAGTCTTATTCTTTTTCTTTTTTCCCATTTATATTAATATTCACATTTTTATTTTTGATATATTGTATAACAAACTTAATTAATTCTAAAACAAAATAACATATTTTTTTACATCTATTATTAGTTATAACAACTTGTTCTATATTCTCTACTTCATCTATTATATCAATATAATCTGAATAACTTCTATTCATATAAAATAATAAATATTAAATTATTTTCTAAATGTCTTTAATATCACTTTTATTATGCCTGATGTAAAACCAATTGATGAAATCAAATATGACTTTAAACAAAGTAAGCACGAGGTTGTCCCTAAATTGCCTATGAGAGCTATGATTGTAGGCCCGTCTGGTTCTGGAAAGAGCACCCTACTTGTATCAATGATACTTGATATTTATAGAGGTGCATACGAAAGAATTTTTATCTGGTCCCCATCTGTAAATTTGGATAGTATTTGGTTGCCTGTCAAAAAATACATTAAAGAAGGTTTGAAAGTAGATACTGATAAAGAACCGTGTTGGTGGGATGAGTTCAATGTTGAAGATTTAGAAAGAGTTATAGAAACTCAAAGTAAAATAATTGAATACCAGAAAAAACAAGGAATGAAGAAGTTATTTAATATTTTGGTAATTTTGGATGATGTATCTGATAACCCAGCAATAACAAGAAATAACAAATTGTTAAATTCTTTATTCTGTAGGGGACGTCATAGTGGAATATCAACGCTTGTCAGTCTTCAGAAATCATCAAGTGTCCCACCAATTATTAGAGTAAATATAAGTCATTTGTTTTATTATAAAGTTAGAAACTTCAAAGAGATAGAAATATTACAAGATGAATTATCAGCAATTGTTAGAAGTGATAATTTACTAGAAAGCAAGAAACTAATTTATAAAATATATGAGACTGCAACTGATGAACCGCATAGCTTTTTATATATTAACCTTCTCCAAAAAGACCCTAACCGTATCTTTATGAAAAACTTCTCACATTATTTGAAAATTACTAATTAAATAAATAAATATATTAATATTATATGATATTTTATGATTTACCAGTAGACATTAAAAACCTTGTATTATCTTATAATTTAGGTGATGTTAGATTATTAAAAATAAAATAATAATAATATTATTAAAAATTATATTAATAAATTTAAACCAGTGTATAAGTCTTACAAATTAAAGAATACACATTATTTTGAAATTGATAATATTAATATTAATAATGGAATATCATATATTTTTAACTTAAGTGAGTTAGATAAATTACATCAAAAACATAAACCAGTAAAATTATTAATTGAATATGATATATTAGCTACATCTACCTCATTTACTTGTTTGAATCATGTTCGTAATCGTACTTTAACATCAAATAATTTATTTGATATTTATTATTTTCTTAATGAAGACCTTTATGAAACTAATTTAATGTATAGCCGTAATATGGTTAATTTTATTTCATTACAAGTGAAACAAATAACTATTAAAGTCATCAATGATGAAAGACAAAGTTTTATTAGTAAATTTTATTCATATTTTTTTAATTAATAATGTTAATAACGTTTAATATTATTAATTCAGAACAAACTATAACTACACAAATTTAATGCTGGTAATTTATATATTAATTTGTCACATTTTACTTTCTCCAGTTTTTCTAATCTTTCACTCATTTGTTTAATTGCTTTTAACTGTAATTTATCAATATTACTTAAATCTAATTGTTCTACATCAATATCATTAATTTTATCAATACTTGAAGTTTCAACATTACTGTTCGAATTACCCATTTATATATTATTATTTTAGATTATAATATAATAATAAATACTCACAGGAATTAAAATAGGCCATAATAATCCCCAAGCTACGAGGTCCAGTGCCTTGCTATACTTATCTACTCGTCTGTGGAATTTCTCTTCTTTCCTTTGTTTTTTTAGTTCTTTAATATATTCATCAAATTTAGAATGACTAAAATTACATTCTTTATTATTACATTTATCTAATGTAAATTCATCTTTATTTAACTTAGTAATTTTACAACCACAGTAACAAATTTTCTCTCTCATACTATCATTTTGAAATAATACTTTTATCTTAACTTTCCTGTCAATGTCCATATATCTATATGTAATAGTTATTTATTTAATTATTTATTTATTTGTTTTATATATTTATATATTTATATATATAATAGTTTAAAGGGTTATTTATAATACTCTACAATACCTGATGCCCCAAAAAGAAATTGATTATTCTAATACTTGTATTTATAAAATTGTTTGTAGAGATTTAGAAGTTAAAGACTTTTATATAGGACACACTACCAGTTTTAAGCATAGAAAGATACAGCACAAATATGACTGTCAAAATTTAAACAGTAAAAAACAAAACATCTATTTATATTCGTTTATAAAAAGGAATGGTGGGTTTGATAATTTTGATATGGTGTTAATTGAATCAGTATGTTGTAAGAATGTTCTTGAAGCGAGACAAAGAGAAGACAGTTAATTGAAGAATTGAAACCTTCTTTGAATAGAACAATGCCAATGATTGAACCAAGTGTCAAAGAATATAAACAAAACTGGTATAATGAAAATAAGGAGAGAGTAAGTGAAGAAAAAAAGCAAAAATACCAATTAGAGAAAGAATATGTTAAACAAAAATCAAGAGATTACCATTACAAAAATAGAGATATTATATTAGAAAAAATGAAAGAAAAAACAATATGTGAATGTGGTTCGGTTGTAAGTAAGAATCATTTGAACCGACACTTTTCAACTTTAAAACATAATGAGTTTATAATCAATAAATAATCGATAATATTTACTCATATTATCAATTATTTAGATTTTATTTTTTCAATTTCCTTTTCCAACTTTTCAACTTTATCTATTACTTCAAGTAATGCTTTATGTAAAATGACTGGAACTTTTGTATAATCAACTCCTAAATATTCACGACCTGTAGAAATTACATTACTTATATCTTTTGGTAAAGCCTTTTGCACTTCTTCGGCAATCCACCCTATATGAACTGCTCCGTTATCATTTCTATCATGTCTTTTAAATTTCTTAGGTTTAAACTTTTTAATAACATTAATGTAATTTGATTTTATTAAATCTATATCATACTTTAATAATGATGACGATGAATCCACAAACGTTCCGTTGATGGTTACTGTTGTTGCTGTTAAATCTATATTAGTTCCTGTTGATGGTTCAATTAAATTACATAACATTTTTTTCGTTCCTGCAACTGTTACATTTTCATTAAAAGTCGATGGAGCATTATTTGTAAAACTTTCAGTATTTACTGTCGTTCCAAATGTCTTATCAATAGATAATAAAACTGAAGGTGTACTTGAAGCATCTGAAACTCTAAACGCAGTGTTTGATGTTCTGAATATTACATCAATTGTAGATAAATTAGTTCCATCATAATAAGTTGATATTTCCGATGTTCCCATTTTAATATCAGTTCCAGTAGTCATTGAAATATTATTCAAAAATGAAACCGTTGTTAAATCAAATGATTGAATGGTATTAGTTGCTAAATATGCATTTTGAACTGCTAAGTTAGTATCAACGGTCACTAATGTTCCACCATTAGGCGCTATATGATTACTTCTTAATGCTCCATTAGTTTTAACATAAACATCATCAGCAAATAAATTACCCATAAAATCAGCAGTAGCAGTATTAAAAGTCCATCCAGTAGAAATATTAACTGCTCCAACTATATTAGTTTGAACAGCAGGGTCTCCACAAATAAATCTAATTGAAGAATTAGCATCACTATTCCTCATATCAAAAGATGAAAAAGCACTAACATATCTATATAATTCACAATTTGTATCAATTGTTAATTTACCATCAGTAGCAATATTAACATTATCACAATTAACATCAGCATTCGTATAAATATTACCTAACACATCTATAGGTTTATTAAAAATAGTTTTATTAACTAATCCATCACACATCATATATTGATTGCTGGCATTAGTAATATCACCAACAGAAAGAGCAACAAAATTAGGATGATGCATATAAAAACCTTCTATTGCATCTGGTGTATATGTTTCTAAGTATGGTTCTAATCCATTTATTGAAGTATTGATATTATCTATTTTTGTTTTAATATCCGTTGAAAAATCATTATTTGTAAATAAATTTCCTTTCATATAAACAGCACCTTCGAAATATGATGTTCCGTGCATCTGCGCAAAATTATATGAAGTATGAACATTACCATTAATTGTAATTCTTGAAGCATTATTAGGTCTTCCAATAATAACATCTCCTGTATTCCATCCTAACCATAATCTATAAGGAGTAGCACCTTCTAACCCTTGATAAGAGTCTAACTGACAACCTCTTTTAAACTCTAGTCTTTGGTTACTAACTGCGTCCTGGATTCTAAATATTGGATTAGTATTATCTGTTAAACTAAGTATTAATGGAGAGTTTACTGTTTGCGCAGTTGTATTAACTTTGTCTAATTTTTGACTTATTACTGTATCTTGTGCGCTATCATTTGTAATTATTGAATTAATTGTATTTGTATTTCCCGTTATTAATCCTGATAAATTATCTGACTGTAAAACATATCTACTATCAGAACCTGTTATATCTAAAATAGATGAACAAGAAAATAAACCTGATACTTGTAAATTAGATAATATTGTAGTATTATGATTTAATAATATTTTATCATTTTGAAAAGTTGAAGAATTATTAATTTCTACATCTCCAAAACCTCTTTGATTCAAAAACATAGTTGCTCCACTTAAATTTCCATAAACATAACTATCAAAATAATTATTATACATTTCAAAGAAATTATTATAATTTCCAAAATTTGCTATTTTGAAAATTGAAGTAGTTGTTATATTATGAATTAATGTATTATTTAATACTGATGTATTTAATTTATCTGTTAATAAATTATTAGTTGTTATTTTATTGTAATATAAATTACTATCAAATGAACCTGTTTGTAATTGAGATATTAAATGAGAATTTGATGAAATATTATTAAAATTAGTTGATACAGTAGAATTCAAATTATTTATTAAACTTGTATTTGATGAAATATTATTAAAATTTGTATTAATTAAATGAGAATTTGATGAAATATTATTAAAATTAGTTGATACTGTAGAATTCAAATTATTTATTAAATTTGTATATGATGCAATATTATTAAAATTTGTACTAATTAAATTAGTATTTGAAGACATATTATTAAAATTAGTTGTCATAGTAGAATTTAAATTATTTATTAAACTTGTATTTAATGAAATATTATTAAAATTTGTATTTGAAGTTATTGTCAGATTACCTATTAAAAAAGAATTTGAACTAATATTATTTGATAATACATTAATTTCTGTTTTGTCATATGTTTCAGTTATATCATAAAAATTAGCATTTATCTGCTCCTTTGTATAGGTGTCTGCTTGGTCTGCTTTACTATCTAATACTGTTTGAATGTCAGATTTACTCGCGTAAAGGTCTTCTATATCATTGACTGCTCCATCTTTTACTTGCCTAATTCTATTTGCTGTAATATCAAAGATATTCATTAAGTTTTTGCTCATAATATTATATTATTAATTAGAAAATTAATAATATCATATTTTTTATTTAATCATAAAATGTTACAGAATTTGAACGGATTTCAAGTATGCACTCATGCACCATTAGCATATAAAGTCTCTCTGCCATTTTATTTTCAGTATATAATGTTGAACCATCCAACGCCTTTATTTTCACTATCATGTTGCTATTATTTTTTAAATTTAAACCTGTGTAGAAGGCACTTTCTAATTTTTGTAAATTAAAACCATACATAAAAGCGTGAGTCCTGTAATCTTCTGCTCTAACTAACATTGGTTTATCTGAACAATGCATAAGATGGGCGTATGCTTCACGGACACCTTGAATTTCTTGACTTGGTATGACTTGATTACCGATTACTAAAGAAGCGGATAAATCATATTCTGGGTTATAAATACCTACACCATTTGTTATATTCCCTAATGGGTGATACATACGATTATATTCTTTCAACAACTCTCCATAACCTCCAACATAAGTTTTTGCAGATGGGTTTGAAAAAGAAATAAACAATTTATTTAATTTAGATACATTACGGACAATTGTAGTAAATACTTCATTTGAAGCAGATGAGGTTTGTTCTTGCATGGTTTCAGTTTCAAATGTAATTGGAAGAGAGCCAGTTTCTAAAATTTTTGCATACTCGGCATATAAACTATCATCAATAGTATAAACATTTCCTTTGAATAAAGGTTTTGTAACTGACCAAGTGATACTCGTATTTGTAGCAGTAAAAAGTCCTGCTCTATTAACAATTGGTTTTAATACATCACTTGTTAAATATAATTCAACTGTTATTGGACAATAAGATAAAGGTATCCAGTTTTCACAAGTCTTAAAGCATTTTAAGTTTAAATCGAAATAGACATTAGCACCTTTACCCCCTTTAATTCCTCTAAAATTGTTATTGGTAACATTTCTAACGACTGCTTGAGTAGTAGAAGTTGCTGACGCATCACAAGTTAAAAACCGTCCATCGTGATTAAGAAGAGTGTTTCCAAAACCTAATGCTTCATCAATTCTTTTTTCTTCTGATGATTTTAATACATCTTTCATTGTACTCGCACGAGAAAGAGAATTTAAATCACATACAATGACATCACCCATTAACACACGCACCCTATCAAAGAAACCGGCTGTATCAATTGGTCTGAGTTCATTACTTGCTGAATTATCAGTGTTGTTTAGAGTAAATCCTAATAATAGTGAAGGTAAGGACAACCATTGATTAGGTGGTCCAGTAATGTTAAATCTAATTACAGAATTTGTATCAGCGGTATATGTTGAAACCGATGAAGGATAAAAGTTTTTACTTTCTTTTGACCGAACATAAGAACCGCCATCTTTTAATTTAAAGCGAAGGTTCTTCTCTACAAGGACATCTTCAATATCTAATGTTTCCATCTTTATATATTTAATAATAGAAAATTATTATATTATTCTATTATTAAATCAATTTATTTTAAAATGTGAGTAATCTATAACTTCTTTTTTAGACTTTTTTCATAGTTTTTTAGATTTATTTTTCATATTATTATGTTCAACCTTATAATTAGGTTCGTCTTCTACAATCTTTTTAATGTCATCATAACTGATTTTCTTTTTAGGATTTATAGTGTTTTTTATATCATTATTAGGCATTCTTATATAATAATTTATATAAATAATTACATCACAAGTTTAACCGGGTCTTCACCTACAGTTGGTTCTTTTCCTTGGTCTTGAAAATTTGTATATTGATGATTTGTTAAGGGGTTATAAGTATTGGTTCGTGTTTGAATACTACCTTGGTCTAAAATGCTAATCAAATCTCCACCACTTCTAAAATTAGTATAACTATCATTATTTTTGTTTGACATTGAAACAAAAGGAGCGCCGTAAGTTGTCAAATGTTTAATATTATTATTAGGATTATTTTTAATATATTCTGAACTTATTGAACTGCCTAAACTGTGAGAAATAACAGTATCTATATTTATATTATTATCCAACACTTCTGATACATCTCTATAACGTTCTGAATATCTTGTAAGGTTTAGTGGTAATCCTATATCACTTAAAATATCATTAATATTTGATTTAATATTAGACTTACCAAATGTCCCAGCAACATATAATTTATTGCCATCAATAAAGAAACCTTTACCATTTGTATATGCTTTGTTTAATCCTTCTGTGTCAGATAAATTATTATTATATTTAGGTTTGAATAATGACTTTTCTTGTTGAATTTCACTAATTATTTTTCTATACATTTCGCTATGACCTTGATGAAGTGGATTGTATGATTTTAATTTTCCTTCTTTTAAATAATATTTGTACTTCGTAGCGTTTTTATTATCATAAAAACTGTATTTATTCTTCATATATAATTAAATTATAAAAAAAAAGAATCTAATTAATTAATATAATGAGATTTCGTAAAATATATATCAACAGTGCTTATCGTGATTTAAATGACAGTCAATCTACATCAGATTTTGTTATTAATTTAAGAGAGCAACAAGAATGCGGACCAAATACTAAAATGATTTGTCACGAAGTATCTATCGCTAATTCATTTTATCCAATTGAAGATAATTTAAATAACAGATTATATTTAACATTAGGAGGGATATTAATAGGAGCACCAGTATATTATTTTATTGTAGCACCTGATAAAGGTAGTTATGTAGGTAGTGAATTAGCAACCGAATTACAAAATAAATTGAACACTGCTACTAATGGAACTGATGGAAATAGTGATTTTTTTACTTGTAGTTATTCATTAAAAACAAATAATATAACTATAAGTTGTAATTATATTTCTTACTTTTTTATAATCCATACAGATAAAGAATTAAAAACAAATTACAGTTTTGGTATTGATTATGATAGAGATTATCTTAATAGTATTAATGACATTTTAGGAAATACTACTGAAAAAGTAAATAGTACAACAGACCCGTTTGTTAGTGGATTTATATCATTTTTACCAGTTAAAAATATATATATATATATATATTCATTGTAATGAACTTTCTAATGGGAACCAGTTATGTAGTTTTGGTACTTCATCAATAATAAAGAAAGTACCAGTTTTAACATCATTCGGCAACCTCATAAATGATAATGAACTAATTTTAAATGATGCTAATGATGTTAGTATGCGTTCATTGAATAGACTTCATTTTAGATTTACTGATGCATCGGGTAGAGTTTTAAATATGAATGGAACAACAAGTAGTTTTAGTTTAACATTTTTTGAAGGTTAGAAAAGCATATAATAGATATTTTAATATAATTATTTATTATATACAAATTATATTAAAATATTGTAATATAAATATTTATCATATACTAATTATATGGTTAAAAATATTGAAATTATAGACGTAGGCAGTGAAAATAATGAAGCACCTAAGGAAGTAGAAGAAATTAAAGAAGAACCTATTATTAATGAAGAAAGTAAAGAAGTAGAAACTAATAATATTATAAATGAAGAAAATAATAAAGTAGAAGAAGAACACGAACCAAAACAAGAATTAAAATCTAAAACATACTCAACTGAAAAAGTGGAATGTCCAAAATGTAAAAAATATTTAACAAAATACACTTTCAAATATCGTCATAACTGTAATGGAATACCAGTTAAAAAAGAACCAGACCCTAACAAAGTTGTTCGAAGAAAAATTATGCATCCACAACAAGCAGAAGAGTTTAAAGATGATGTCTGTAATAGAGTGAAGGATAATTTACCAAAAGTTGATGAACAAGAAATAGAAAGACGTGTTGAAGAACGATTGAAAAAACATTTAGAAACAACAGCTAACAAAGTGTTTGAAACTGCAAAAGATAGATATATTAATATGAAGGTAGAGCGAGATAATAAAAATAAACAGAAAATTAATAGTTTAGCAAGTAAAATTATTTAATCTAATTATTATTATATAATGATTATTGATAAAAAACAATTGCTTATGCGTCGTAGAGAAATTTATGACAACGTTGTAAATAGAATAACAGAACCACAAAATAAAGACAAACCGAATATCAGTGATGTTATTGATAGAAAAGCAGTTTTTGAAACAAACAAACCAAAAAAGAAGAAGAAATATAAATCAACTCAACATTACTATTATGAAGGAGACAACAAGGCACACCAACCTAATTACACATATTTGAAAGAATTACAAGAACAATTAGAACGTCATAGCGCTAAAAAGGATTATGCTGTATTTCAAAATAAAAGAAGATATCAAGATGAAGCACAGGCGTATTTTAATGAAATTCAAAGGTTGGAAAATGAAAAATTGAGACATCATCCATCAAGTGAAACAGGTAAATCCTATTCAGAAATGGTTAAGAAGAAGAAAGGAATAATCAATCAATTAAGAAAGGATTTTAATTTTGATTAAATTACTTGAATTAATTAGATTAATAAATTATAATCTAATTAATTTTATATACCAATGAGATTAGACGATACACAGATGAACACATTAAAATCTCAATTAAGATTAAGACCGTCTTATAATGAACTGATAAAGGAAATTACAATTGAAGAATATAAAAATAAGAATATAAGAGATGTAATAGACAGAAACGCTTATTATTTTCGTGATAGTCCATTAGGAACAGTGTATGATAATAATACAGTAGATTTGAGACAACAACACTTTAAAAAAATGTTAGATGGGGAAAATCAAACAGAACATTTTGATATATCGAGAAACGATGAAATGGATGATTTAAGAGAAGGAGCAATGCAAACACTAAGTGCCTCAATGGATGATGCCGAGGAACAACACGAACAACAAATCAGTCAAGTTTCAAAAAGAGTTAGTAGCGAACAAATAGCAGACCTACACCAACGAGCACAACGAGCAAGACAATTAGAAGGACAAGAGGGGAGAAGACCAAGTATCCAGTCAATGATGACCGCAAAATCAAGCGATACTGAAGACTTACCACCATTGGAACCGCTTATGACAGAAGACGAAGCAGTTAAAGAATATGTTAAAGGCCTTGTAAATCGTAAAATCAAAGATGTAGCAAAGAAAGTGGCATCATCAAGAGAGCAAAAAATGGATAGCGCTGACAGTTCATCCACAGTCCAACAAAGACAAACAAGAACACATAAGGAAACCATTGACTATTCAACTGATATAAACCATTGGAGAGGAAGCACAGTAAAAGAAGAAGACTTATTATTTCAATTACATTTAAGAGGAGCAGGACTTACTGAAGAACAGGAACAACAATATTCAAACACAAAGAAAAAGGGCAAAGGAAAAAAGGAAACAGGTAGAGCTTATTTAGTTGGACTGGTGGAGAAACTCATAAACAGTGGAAAATGGACGACGAAAGTAAATGATGAATTGCTAAGAAAAAGAATGGAAGATTGGAGAGTTATGAAAGGAAAAGGTAAAGCAACAAAGGGTTAAATAAATCATTTATATATTTTATCAATAATTATATAAAATGATTAAAAACCGCAAGCACGAGTTAAGGAAACGCCCTACTTATGATGAAATGCTTAAACAAGCAATCACAAGCAAAATGAAAACAACAGTTATATTGAAGAAATACACAAAAGATTTGTTATTGAATAATTTTGATTTTGATAAAATGGATTTAATGAATTATAAAAATAAAGAAAGATATATGAACGCAGAAGTTATGATGGCAGACAAGGCAACACAAACGCTTAACAAAGAAAACAAGGCAACACAAACAGACCTACCAAATGATAAAGCGACACAAACTTATAATTTTGATGATATGACAAAACTATTAGGCGGTTCTTCAAAGAGTTTCAAAAGCAAATTGATAACCAAGGCTGAAGCAGAAGTAGAAGCATTCACATATGACCCTGATTTATATGATGATGACGATGATGATGATGATGACAAAAAAGATGATGACATTGATAAATATAGAAAGAAATTATTTATGTTGATGAGGATTATAGAATTTATGATGAGGTCAGGTTTTAGTATAGGACAAATAGTAGCACATTTAACATACCACACTACATTAACTACAATTCAAGGTTCTGAGTTATTAGTGAATTTAACAATGAATTCATTAGTAACATCATACGATATAGCAACTGCTATAATGAATTGGTTGAATACAAATGTTAGTGAAGAAGTTGATTTAAACACAGAACCACCTGTTAGTGTTCATAGTTCTCCACCTATCACTGTTAATAGTTCTTCAACACATACTGTTAATTCGTCATCATCAGAAGAAAATGTTAATTATGAAATAGCTCCACCTACTGACATCCCTGTTCCTACTGATGCTGAAAGTGAAGATGAAGATAAGGATAAAGATAAGAATAAAGAAAAAATATAAAATAATAATAATAAAAATAAAATAATAATAATAAAATAAAAGTCTAATTGGAGGAAAATAATAAAAAGTCACTTAAAGAATAATCACCTTTTATATATAAAATATAATGCCGTCATATTTTGTTGATAATGGCGTGAAAATGACAATGACTAATGATATGTTTGATATGTTATGGAACAGTATAGGAAATGATGAATTTATTAGTTCAGAAACAAGCGACATATCATCAGAAGAAGAACCGAAGACAAAAAATGCTGAATGGAGAAAACAGGATAACGGATACTACAATAGGAAACCAAATGATGATAACTATTTTAAAACATACTATAAAGAAAAGACAAAACACTTATGTGTATGTGATATTTGTGGAAGTCAGCTAAGTTGTAAATCAAATCTTGCAAAACATAAGAAGTCTAAGAAATGTCTCGTAGCAGGCAATGCTACTGCACCGTGTCAAAAGCATTTAGTGTAATTGAATGATATTATTAAAAATAATATAATGTAATTCATAAATTGTATGATATTATTAAAAATAATATCATGTAATTCATAATGAGTAGGAAATTAGATAAGGATGAAATTTTAAAAAAGTTATATTATGATGTTGATGAAGGGTTCGGTTCTGTTAGAGATTTATATGAAAAAGCGAATAAAGTTGAAGCAGGTTTTACATTAGATTATGTTTCTAAATGGATGAAATCTCAGCCAAACAAGCAAACAAGAAATTATAAGAACTACAATTCATACACGGCACCTTTTCCAAAATATGAATTCCAAATTGATTTAATGGTCATGTCAAGTTTGTTAAATGACGTTGGGGAAAACCAATCCTCGCGAAGTAGTCGCGAAGTTGGTGAAAACCAATCCTCGCGAAGTAGTCGCGACGTTGGTGTTGATGTTAAAAATCAACCTAAATTTGGTTTTGTTTGTATCGATATTTTCAGTAAAAAGTGTCATATAGTTCCAATGGAAATTAATGATATTGAAACTTTTTTCAATGCTATGTTGGAATGTTTTAAAGTTCTAGGCTATCCACTTAGTATATATAGTGATGACGAAGGAGCATTAAATAGTAAGAAGATACAGAATTATTTGAAAGGTGAAGGAATTGAATGAATTATTACTAAAACTCATGCATCACAAGCGGAGAGAATGATTAGAACAATTAAGAAAATGATTAGTGATAGACTTCGTCATCATAAAGGGTCATGGGTTGAAATGATGAAAGTATCACTGAAGAAATATAATAGTAGTCAAATACATAGTAGCACACAAACAACACCAAACAAAGCACACGATTTAGACAATGTTTTAGATGTTAGAGCAAACCAAATACTGAAAGAAAAGCATAATAGAAAGTATCCAAATGTGACTGAGGGGGATTATGTTAAAGTTTATAGCAAAGGTAAAGGCAACTACACCAGTCGTAAAGAGAGCCGAAGTGTCTGGAGTGAGAGAAAATACAAGGTAATACTTGTTGGTAAGGATTTACTTAACAATAAGTATTATAAATTAGATGGATTAAGTAAAAAATATAATCGGCACGAGATTTTATTGGTTAATTAAATAATGTCCATACGGCAAACTTTCAATAGCGTTATAGAATATCTTTTATTGCAAAAATTGGACAAAGAAAACTTAACTTGATTAATGCTATATATTTGATGGTTTTTTGAGCGTATAGTGTTAAATTCAACTTTACCCTTCAAATCACCATTTAATGTTTCTTCGTATTTATTATAATTTAATTCATTAGCAACTTTATGTTTAACAATGCCTTTGCTCCTCTTATGTTCTTCATCTTCTCCATACACTTTATAACAGTATGATTTAGGTTTCAATCCTATGAAGTGAGTCATTATTTTTCCATTAAGTTCATCCTTCATTTTCCCAAGAACTTTTTTATTAGAAGCATTATAACACTCATGATTTTTAGGATAATCTGAAAAATCCATATGTTGATTTATAAGCTTAAAATCTGTGTAAATATCATCAGTTTCAACATGGATAATAAAACTATCAGTGTCAGTATATGCTAATTTTATTTTATCGTTATATTTAGGTTTTAATACATCATAATAAAAAGAATACATATGAATTTTAGAATAATCTAAAATTGATAGACCCATATAAATAGGTTTATCTAATTCTACCATTGCCTTTTCAAGTTCTACCACCACTAAAACTTCATTTATAATGTGTCTATGTTTGTATGATGGTTTATTTACTAATTTCTGGAAGCGTTCAGGTGTATAGATTAGTCTGAAGTCATTGTGATTACGAACGTTTTCGAGTGTTTTTCCATATACAGCGTTATTTAATAATTTGAATAAATCTTTTTCAAATTCAGTTTTAGCATTCTTTCGTTTTTCGGTGTTGAAATCAATGTATGGTTTTAAAAAATCTGCTTGATTAAAACTAATTACCCTATGGACTTTCTTTAGTTTTAATCCATGCTCTAAATAAAACTTCAATGCTGATATATGTAATACATACTTTTCTTATCCATAACATTTAATATTAGTTTATTTGTTTTTTCATCAGATGCATCTTTTCCATAATATTTTTTATGTATTTCTTTTTGAACAGGTGAAAGCATATTCTCACTAACACTCATGATTTCTGGTGCTAATGGATAATCTCTATGTAAATCATGTAATTCTTTTGGATATTCTAAATCAACTTCTAAAATATAGCCTTTGTCATCATCATCGCTATAACTTAATACTTTCTTCTCATCCATCCTTGAAAAATACCAATTGAACTTATCAAACGGTAGTTTTTTACTCATTGCCAGACCATACAAGTTATTAGCATCTAAATAACTTATATAACTTGATGGTTTTGACTTGTCATATTGTTCATTCATGTATTTATTATTTGCTTCTACTTTTTTATGAGCACATTGAGTCATCCCGCCACGAAGACCTTTTTCAATCATTTCATACATGTCTTTATTATGTATTTGTTGAAGTCTAACACCAGTAAGAGATAAGAAGGCAGACCACGAATAATTAGGTAATGTTATGTAATGAGCAGGGTCTAAACCATAATAATTTAAACACATATCCCTAAAGTTTTCAAAAACATCACTAAGCAAATAAACATCTGTCATCAAATATAAATCATGGTAATAACCTAGGTTTTTGATATTGAAATTATCCCATATTACTTTTGCCCTTGTGTGTTGTGTATCTGTTATGCCTTCTTCATATAATTGACTGTAAAAGTCTTCTATACTTGGTAATTGCGATTCATTGAATTTATCAAATGAGTTCATGTAGTCGTAAGGATAAACTCCTTTTTCAGTTTTTCTGTCTAAATCAGTTTTATTTCTAATATATGGATTTGCTGATGAAAATCGGAAATTATCCTTCCAGTCATTCCGCTTTTTATATATAGGTTTATCATGTTCATCTTTACCTACTATGTCATATTTATTTAACTTAACTAATTTATCCAAAGATGCTGAGAGAAAAGCCATGCTATCTTTAAACTGTAATGAACCAAATGAAAATGTAATAAACTTTTCGCTATTTTGTGCTATTACATCTATTCTCTTATTTTCGTTCAATTCCTTATTTTTTTCATTTGCTTTGCCTATTATTAAGTGAGAGTCATAGTTTTTTAAATTATGAAAAAAATACTGGTATCTTGAAATATCTAAATGAATAATCCAAATTACATTTTTCGTGAGCACAACCTCTATAAATACCGGTAAAATGACAGTGGTCTCTGACTTTTGTATCTTCTGGTTTAAGATTCTTATTACATATTGAACATACAGTAGCTTTTCTAAATTCTGCTTCTTGTTCATCTGTAATATCCATTGGTTTATTAACATTCATTTTATCAAAAATATCTTTTTTAATTTCTCTTAATTTATTTACAAAGTGGTCTAAACAATCCTCTCCACGGTATAAAAAAGGTTGACTTGTATTATCAAAAGAATTTACAACATTCAACATATAACCGCATGGTTTATGTTCCTGATACGTGCCCTTGATGCCATTATTTGAATTTACAGTTATACACTCAAAATCTCCATAAACAACAAATGGACATTTTAATTTTGTATTGTATTTTTCAAATTCAATATAACTACCTTCTTTTGGTAATTTAAACTGTTGCATGTGTTGCCATACAACCAGTTTCATAATGTTTTGTTAATAAATCCTTTCTAGTAAAAGCGTGAGAACAATAATGACAATAATGTTTTGGTTGGTCATTTTTGTTTGTTTGCCAGTTCATTAAACGACTTAGACTTTTAATAACTACATAATGATTATTATTATTGATTTCAATTTTCAAAAGGTTTATTTGATGTTTAGCATCTCTTGTTTTAGTTCTGTAATCAATTATAATTTTCTTTTCATTCAAAGTATCATCAATTTCATAAACATTGATTGAAACTAGCTTACTATTATTTTCTTCAAACCTTTCAATATCTTTATTACCAGTTGGAAATTTAACACCTTCCCAGTTTAAGATATTGTCATTTAATTTGTTGTAATGGAACATTTCTTGGGAATTTGATTTATTAATTATATCAAACACTACACTTTGAACACTATATTTAAAACATTTGTTATCTTTGTTTTTGATATTAATACATGCCTTTTTTAGTTTAATCCATTCTGGTAAATCTATATAACTACCCGCCCTAGTTGGGTCATATTTGTCATAATGGATTGTTATTGATAATATTTTTATAAATTGTAAATTAGATGCTGAACCTTCTAACTTTTCTATGTTCAATAAAATCTCTTTGATTGATTTTTCAATTGCTTTATCCAAATCGGTTTCATTATATATGTTTGCCCTTGTTGCAGGTAAATTATAAAGTATCTCTGTATGTTTTATTACTCCATCATCATCATAATAATGATAAAATAAACCTTCTGCCCTTATATTCAGTTTCATTGCTCTATTAGTTTTCAAAAAGGTCAAAAGTCTATCTTTTTGGTAGTGTATCATTGATAGTGCCTTTTCACCTTGAAAATGTTTATTTACTAGTTTTATAGAATTAGCATAACTTTTGAAAGCTGATTGTTGGTCTGTTACTTGGAATTTATTTTTGATTGTATATTTTGTCATTGCATTTTTCATTCTTTGTTTTAGGTATGTTGAGCGCAATGTTTTTGTTGCATAACTATTATACTCATTAGTTCTTGCTTCTGATTTTAATTTCTTGTTCAAAACATTTGAGATGGGTTTTTCTTTGTTGTATCTAAATTTTCTACCATCTATAATTATTGATTTTAATTCCTTGTTTCCTCTTTTTGGAATTTCCGCTTTATCATTATTCAACAGATAATCTATAACATGTTTCATAATACTATACTATATAGATTTAATGTGTTTATTTCTTTAAGTGACTTTTTAGAAAATATACACTTAAAGAATTAATGCCTTAATATATTATAATAGAAATGGTTGAATTTACTAAAAAAGAGCAAGAAGAAATTATTAATGACTTTTTGAATAAAATAAAAGTTAATGACATTATCAGTAGTTGTAAATGTAAACTAATAAATGAAAAAGCTGGACTAACTAAGTTAAATTTACCTATTCCAATTGTTAAAAACATTTGTGATTTTAATTATGTTGAATGCGAGAAATGTTTTTTATTAAGAAATGCAAAGCAAGTTTTACATAAAAGTAATTTACATTCAACATTGAGACACTGTATTTATGATAAATACAAATTGAAATTTGAAGAAAATACATTTCTAAATGATGACTCATCATTAAGAACATATTGTTTTATAAAGTTAAATACATTTCCTACATATGAAAAAGTGAAAAAAAATATACTGCAAGATAACGAAACATATATTTTAAAATTTTATAATGATATTAAATATTACTACGAAAAATCATATGAAGTTAGTTATGGTGGCAAAACTGGAACAACAAGACCAATTGAAGAATTTAATAATAAAATGATATTTAAATTTATTGATGAGTATGATTTATCAAATAATAAAATTGAAAATGATTGCAAGGAAACATGTTTAAACTACATAAAACAAAGAAACCAAGAATTGAAAATCATGATTGATAAACTATGTGATTATATTAAGGATGAACAGAAGAACAATATAATAGGTAAATTAATATATGGTGATGTGATAAATGATATTAAAAGTGTTTTAGGAAACTGGGGCATAGATTTTTGCATTTATGATTTTGCTGATAGAAAATATCCATTTAAAAATAATAAACAGAACTTTAAACAAATACCAAAGATTACAAAGGAATATTTAAATACTAATGACTTTGATTAAAACCATACTATAATAATAACATGTAAAATCTTATATGTTATAATTATATTGAACTTATGGTTTGTTTCTTATTTTTTCTTAATGCCTTAAAAATGACTTAAAGAAATAGTGCCTTAATATAATAAGAGGAAAATGAACGGTGATAAAATCAATAATTATATCAATAAAAAATGCTATGATTGTTGTCACTTCAAAAAAGAAAATATGGAATTGTATAAATTAAATTTACCTAATGAAATAGTGAATAATATTATTAATTATTCAATGGATGAAGAAGATATATGTAAAATTTGTAGAAATTGGAGATATTATCAAGAATTAATCAGATGTTTGTTGGGAATAAAAAGAATTCGACATAGAAATGTAGAAGATGATATTTTAATATTTCTAACTGTAAATAAAATACCACCTTATGATTATGTTAAACAGTTTCTTAAAATTAGTAAGAAAAAATATGAAATGATGGATGATATATTATGGTTGTTGTGTTATAGTCAAGATAAAGGAGAAGATGTTAAAGAAAATATCAAATTATTTATTGAAAGTAAAAAGTTTAATATTCAAAATACATTGAGAGATATTAATATTATTTTTAAAATGATGTATGAAAGAAGAAAGATTTGTCAATTAAATTATTATCCTGTACTGAAATTATAATCATACTATAATAATAACATGTAAAATTTTATATGTTATAATTATACTGTACTTATAGTTTGTAAAGATTGAAATATTTTATTTTTCTTGATTTGGCTATCTCTTTCAAAGTGCGTTGTTTGAACTTGGCATGCTCTTTTGATTTTTTCGTGCTTTGGCTGTTTGTATTTTATTTTGTTTGATACTCTTCTGATATTTTTGTTGGTATGTTGCTTTGTTTTTGTTGATGTGTGTTTTTGAGTTTGTGTTCTTTGATGGTTTTTATTTTTGCTGTTTTGTTGGTATGCTTGTTTGAATTATTTAATGTTTTATGCTTTGATTAAATATTTTGTTGGGGGTTGTTCTGGTTTTTGAGTTGCTTGGTGGTTCTTATCTTGTTTTCTGTGAATTTTGCTGATTTTGTTGTATGCTGTTGGTTATTTTGGTTTGATGTTAGAAGTGCCATTTTATGTATTTTCCCCCGCCCCCGCCCCCGCCCCCGCCCCCAAAAAATACAGAAATGGGATTTGAAGGAACTGAAAATCATTTCTGGATTTTTTCTATCAACCAATGGAAAAACACATTGAAAAACCAAGTATCAAATAATAGATAAGGTTAATAAATCACAACCTTATTCATTCTAAGGAATTCCTAGAAAGATGCACACCTTATTCATTATTTTTTCACTACTTAACCTATTTCATTTTACTATTTGTTTACCCTTAGTCATTTTATATTTTGAGTCTTTTTCCAATTCTCAGAAACTCAAGTTATTCTTCATTTTTTCATTTTACCTTATTCATTGTTCGCGAATTTTTCACTCAGACTTAAAAATATGACTAAAACACATTTTCACCTAATAGTTCCACAAAACCAAACAGTCAAAGCACACAAGAAAACTAAGAAAATAAAATGCTTCAATCTTTACAAACCATAAGTTCAATATAATTATAACATATAATATTTTACATGTTATTATTATATTATGATTATAATTTCAGTTCAGGATAATAATTTAATTGATGTGTCTTACTTCTTTCATACATCATGTTGAAAATAATATTAACATCTCTCACTGTATTCTGAACATTAAACTTTTTACTTTCAATGAATAATTTGATATTTTCTTTAACATCTTCCCCTTTCTCTTGACTATAGCCCAACATCCATAATATATCATAAATCATGTGATATTTTTCTTACTGATTTTAAGAAACTGTTTAACATAATCATAAGGTGGTATTTTATTTACAGTTAGAAATATTAAAATCTCATCTTCTACATTTCTATTATGTCTTCCTTTTATTCTCAACAAACATTTGATTAAAAATTGATTATCTCTTGGCAATTTTCACATTCGTCTTTTTCATCCATTGAATAATTAATAATATTATTCACTATTTCATTAGGTAAATTTAATTTATACAATTCCATATTTTCTTTTTTGAGGTGACAACAATCATAGCATTTTTTATTGATATAATTATTGATTTCATCACCGTTCATTTTCCTCTTATTATATTAAGGCACTATTTCTTTAAGTCATTTTTAAGGCAATAAGAAAAAAAGAAACAAACTATACTTACAACATATAATATTTTCATGTTATTATTATAGTATGAGTTCAACTCTATTTCTAATTAATTTTAGAATTCTCTTTCAATTCGTTTCATTATTTTATCAACTGTTTGTTCATTATAAATATTATTTCCTATTTCTTTTATAAACACCTTCATTACACGAATTGCATGTCTTGCTGTGTATCTAAGTTCATATACATCATACTCACAACTTAAAAATCAAAGTCATTATCATTTAATGCTTCGTATTTTAAACGTTTAATGCTAAAAGACATATTGTATAATCTTTTTACCATGCTATAATACTTACAAATAAAACCATCCACATATCCATTATCTAATACATCATCAAATTCTTTTTCAGTAAAGAACTTATTCATTTCAATACATGCAAGTATTTCTAAATCATCATCAAGACTTTTAACATTTCTAGTCTCAAAATCTCTGTTATTTATATCATCAATTTTGTTTAAAGTTTTATTACAATTATCACATATCATACATTGACAAATATTATTACTAACACCATCTATAAAGCCCTGTTGAATTGTTAACTTTAGCATCTCACAGTCTTTACATTTGTAATTCATAAACTTTTGTTTCAATATATTTTTAACATCAATATCTTCATGGACAGTATCACTAAATTCACTATACACACTTTCTATATCACTATATTCACTATACTCACTTTCTGTATCACTCATTTCTATCTTAATATATTAAGTCAATATTTCTTTAAGTCGTTTTCAAAGATTTATTTTATAATGGCCGTAAGCAAGTGAGTTTATATTATTTATCCAATACTTTTTGTTTTCATAACTACTAAGAGCAATTTTTTTAGTTGTTATACTAAAAATTATGTGGTTTTTACTTCTAATACTATTAAATGACTTATGTATAACCTCATTAGTTTTTAAAACCGTCTCAAACTCTTCATATTTCATTTGACGTCTTTCTGTGCCTTTTGCTATGCCCTTACATTTCTTATATTTTTTATCATCACCATAAACTGAGTAAGCATAGCATTTAGGACGAAGAGCTATAAACCCTGTTATTATTTTACTTTTTAATTCATCCTTAAATTTACCTAATACTTTCTTGTTATTATCATCATAACAGTTATGTTCCTTAGGATAATCTGAAAAATCTAATTCTTTTTTAATTGTATTAAGGTCTTCATAAATGTCATTGGTTTTAGTATGAAATACAAAACTATCAGTATCAGTATATACAATTTTAATATTATCTCCATATTTAGGCTTCATAACGTCATAATAAAATTTATACATGTGTTGCTTACTCAAATCTAAAATACTCATCCCAATAAATATAGGTTTGTCTAGTTTCAACTTTGTATATTGCTTTTCAACTCCAACCAAATTCTCATTAATGATATGACTATGTTTGAAGTTAGGAGTACTTCACACTTCATATATCTAGTTTCATCACTCACAACTTCAAAGTCTAAATGTTTTCGCTTATCCTCCATTGTTTTTCCAAATATGGCATTGTTCATCAATTTATAAACGTCTTTCTCAAAATCATTTCTAGCATTCTTCCTCTTCTCAGTGTTAAACTCAATGTACGGTTTTAAAACTTCTTTTTGTTCAAATTTAATTGCTCTATGAATTGTCTTAAGTTTTAACCCCTGCTTCAAATAAAATTGTAAGGTTCTTATATGGATTACATATTTTTCTTTATCATTTAAATTCAATACTAGTTTATTTGTTTTCTCATCCGTAGGTTCTTTATGATTCAAAAAGTTCATAAATTTCAATTTGTTTATCTGACAGCATGTTGGCTTTAACATTCATAACCTCAGGTGCCATTGGATAGTCATTGTGTAAATCGTGTAATTCTTTAGGATATTCTAAATCCACTTCTAGAATATATCCGATATTATTATTCTTATAATTAATTATGTCTTCTTCTTTTAATGTATCATCCCATTTTAGATTTTTATATGGCAGTTTTTGTATCATGCTTAACCCATACAAATTATTAGCGTCTAAATAGTTAATATAACTACTTTCTTTCTTTTTATCAATATCTTCTCCCATGTATTTATTATTTGCTTCAACTTTTTTAGTAGAAACCATACACATCCCTCCTCTAAGTCCCGCTTCTATCATTTCATACATTTCTCGGTCATATATTAAATCAATCTCTACACCAGTCATTTTAAGCATAGCATCAAAAGCAAAGTTAGGCAATGTATAATAATAAGCAGGGTCCAATCCATAATATTTCATACACACATCTCTAAAATTTTCGAAAATGTCAGTCAATAATAATACATCAGTTTTCAAATATAAATCATGGTATTCACCCATATTCTTAATGTCAAAATGCTTCCATATAATTTTTGCTCTTTCATAGTCGTTAACACTTATACCTTCTTCACTCAACTGACTATAAAATTCATCCTTACTCGGTAATTGCTCATCATCAAATTTATCAAATGAATTCATGTAGTCATAAGGATAAACGCCTTTATCAGTTAATAAATCTAGACATTTCTCACTCTTAATCAAATCATTTTTACTACTGAACCTAAAATTATCTTTCCAGTTTTCACGCAATAACCATTTACTTTTATCTTCTTCATCTGTATTGTCATACTTACTCATTGAAACTAACTTATCTAATGAAGCAGTTAAAAACCCAAAAGTGTCTTTAACACTCAAACTTTCAAAACTGATATTAATAAATTTTTCACTGTTCTGAGCGATGACACCTACTTTATTGTTGTTACTTAATTTATCCGCATTTTGAATAATTAAATGGCCATCATAATTTTTCATGTTATGGAAGAATGCAGGAATTTGAAAATATCTATTACAAAAATTAAGATTGCAAACATTGTGAGCACAACCTCTATACTTACCAGTAAAATGACAATGGTCTCTAACTTTTCTATATTTCTCTGCTTCCTTGGCATTCTTATAGTTCATTCTAAACTTATCCCCACAAATAAAGCAGTTTTTAGCATTTTTGAAATCTTCTTTGTCTTCATCAGTCATGTCTATTTTTTCGTTTTCTCCCATCTTCTCCTTTACTTCTGCCGTAATCTCATTAAGTTTTTGACAAAACACATCAACAGCATCTTTACCACGATACATAAATTCATAATTTGTATTATCAACAGCATTAACCATATTAAGCATAAAACCACATGGCTTATGCTCTTGATAAGAAAAAGTGTTTTTATCTTCATCTTCATCAGGTTTTTCAGTTCCTCTGTCAAACATTCAAAATCAGCATATACAACAAAAGGACATCTTAACTTTTTGAAGTGATGCTTAAAACTAACTTTCTCATAAGGCTTAGGCATTACTATTTGTTGACCATCAACTTCCATGCATCCACTATCATAATGTTTATTTAATAATTCTTCATTTCTAAATCCATGATTACAATATTTACAAAAATAGGTCTTACCATTATGATTACTTTTTTGATTATTAATAAGTCTGCTCAAACTTTTTATATACACATAATGACTGCAATCCTCATCATCAACTCTTAATAAATCAAGATGACAAGAAGCATCTTTATTTTTCAATTTTCTACTAATAACAATTTGTTCATTATCATCAATTTCATAAACATTAATGGATTTTGATTTATTATTTTCTTCAAATATATCTATATCATTATTATTAGCAGGAAAACTCACACCATCAAAAATCAAATCACTTGCTATCTTCTTGTAATGAAACA
Source organism: Effrenium voratum (assembly GCA_963377175.1). Lineage (NCBI taxonomy): Eukaryota > Dinophyceae > Suessiales > Symbiodiniaceae > Effrenium > Effrenium voratum. The sequence continues at coordinate 133,510 of CAUJNA010000552.1, read as the reverse complement.
TCTTTTCAGGGTGTGCTTTATCACAAATTTTACAATATCAACACTCAATAGAATATTTAAAACACTTGTCATCTTGATTTTTAATATTGATACATGCCTTTTTCTTTTTAATCCATTCTGGAAGTTCAATATATTTGCCAGCTCTAGTCGGATTATATTTATTATACATGATATGAATATTATTAATATTGCTAATTATTAATCCTGACTGATACAAAGCCATATCTAAAATTCTTGTTTCAACATCAGGCCTCATTCTTTTCAAAGCATTCCTTAAATCCTCTTTATTTACAATAGTGTACGACCTTGACTTAACTGTTACGTTTCTCTCCTCATCAAATAAGTTCATAACTTTCATATTTATTGTAGCATTCAGTTTCATTCCTCTATTCTCTGTCAAGTATTCATTAAGTTTGTCAAATTGATAATTAAAATAAGTCAATCCGTTCAACTCTTTTAAATGAATGTTTGAAATTGTGTAGGCGTTGGCATATGCTCTAAAGGCGCTTCTTTCTTCTGTTATTACTGCTTTTTTCTTAATAATTACTTTTTCTTTTTTGGTATATTTTCACTGTGTCCGAAACTGATAATTTAGGGTATTTTCTCATATGCCTTTGCTTCAGTGTAAGGTTTGCTTTTACATTTGCTCTGTTGTCATCATCATGCGCTTCACTTGGTTTCATTCCAGTTGATGAGTGAATAGCGCTATTATATTTCTTCAATGTAGGTTTCAACATATCAGTCCATCTACCTTTAGTAAAGTGTATCCTGCCTCCAGTATTCCTTTTTTCATCGTTCTAATAAATCTCTCCACAATATTGGCATGTGTTAGCGTTGTTTTATGTACTATACCTAAATCATCTAAATATTTCTTTACTTCTGCTTTAAATGCTCCATCATCATCAGAAAAGATTTCCACAGGCTCGCCCACAACCTTAAATGCTTCTTTCAACCCCTTCAAAACATTTGGACTGTCTCTTTGAAACATTGGATACACAAAACCTAATTTACTGAAAGCATCTATTACAATCAATGCATAGCGTTCTTCATCTTCCTTCTTAAATATTTTCATATCCATAATATCTATTTGAAATTCTGCTCTGGCATAAGGCACTAAGAAACTGTTATAATTCTGATACGGTTTTACTTGCTTGTTAGGTTGCTTCTTCAACCACTTTGCCACTTCTTCTAATGTTACACTTGCTCCTTTCTCTTTTGCTTGATTGTATAAGCTTTGTTTAGAACCATATCCTGTCTAAAGGTCATAATACAGATTGCTCATTATCTCCTCATTACTTAGTTTACTCATATATTGAAATTGGATTATATTAATTAAATTAAAATTAAATTAATATTATCCAATTAGACTTTATGTTTAGCACTCTGACACTTTTTACTTTTCTCATGTCTTGATTTGTTAGAACTGTTGGCCATTGATTTCCCACAAATATTACATGTATAAGGTTTATTAAGTTTTTCTTGATCGTATTTTTTATGATAATCCTTCTGATATTGTTTCTCTTTATTTTCTTTTGTTTCTTCACTATCAGTAGGACTTGGCAACACATCAGCATCTGAACTTTTATAATGTCTTTCAATGTCATCAGCAAAATTACTATTCATAAATAACATATTCATAAAGTCAATATAATCATCTTCATCATGTATTCCTCCTAACAATCTATCGCTTCCATCATCTGAGTGCATGCTATAGAATGGCATTTATCTTATATAATAAAGTCGTTATTTCTTTAAGGCATTTGTACAAATTCTGTTTTCTTATTATTTTTATTTATTTTTTTATTTTTATTTATTTTTATTTTGTTTTATTGTTATTATTATTATTATTTATTTTATTTTATTATTATTCTTATTATTTATTTTATTTTAATATTATTATTTATTTATTTTTAATTTTTATTTTATTTTTAATTTTTATTACTTCCTTATTACTTTATTGTTTTTCTTTATTCTTATCTTTATCCTTATCTTCATCTTCACTTTCAGCATCAGTAGGAACAGGGATGTCAGTAGGTGGAGCTATTTCATAATGAGCATTTTCTTCTGATGATGATGAATTAACAGTATGTGTTGAAGAACTATTAACAGTGATAGGTGGAGAACTATGAACACTAACAGGTGGTTCTGTGTTTAAATCAACTTCCTCACTAACATTTATATTCAGCCAATTCATTGTAGCAGTTGCTATATCGTATGATGTTACTAATGAATTCATTGTTAAATTAACTAATAACTCTGAACCTTGAATTGTGGTTATTGTAGTGTGGTATGTTAAATGTGCTACTATTTGTCCTATACTAAAACCTGAACTCATCATAAATTCTATAATCCTCATCAACATAAATAATTTCTTTCTATATCTATCAATGTCATCATCTTTTTTGTCATCATCATCATCATCGTCATCATCATATAAATCAGGGTCATATGTAAATGCTTCTGCTTCTGCTTCAGCCTTGGTTATCAATTTGCTTTTGAAACTCTTTGAAGAACCGCCTAATAGTTTTGTCATATCATCAAAATTATAAGTTTGTGTTTCTTTATCATTTGGTAGGTCTGTTTGTGTTGCCTTGTGTTCTTTGTTAAGCGTTTGTGTTGCCTTGTCTGCCATCATAACTTCTGCGTTCATATATCTTTCTTTTATTCTATAATTCGTTAAATCCATTTTATCAAAAACAAAATTATTCATTAACATATCGTTCTTGTATTTCTTCAATATAACTGTTGTTTTATTTTGATTGTCATTGCTTCCTTTAGTATTTCCTCAAATGTTTTCCTTCTTCTTAATCCATAATATTTAGCGTTATTCATTATTAAATATTATAGATTATTTATTTGTTATTCATGTGTTTATGATGAAGATGAACCAGTTTTACTTTTAAATTCTTTTCTACATAAACTCTTCAACTTGTCTATTATTTGTTGTTTAATCTTATCTTTATCTTCAAGTTCCCTGGTTTTGTATTTTTGTGCAATTTCAACTGATAATCCACCACCATGAACAACATTAATCATATCTTCTTTTAATTGTTTATACTCGTTTGCTGTTTTTTCTGAAACTGACTTTTTTATCTTAATAGCATAAGAAAACAGTGCTGTCATATCAGTGAATGATATATTGGCTAAATCAACTTGTGAATAGTCATTTAGCGGAAACTTGTCTTCAAGTTCTTTAAATTGCGCCTCTCTTTTTTCTTTTTGTGTTTTTCTTCTTGTGTCGGAACACTCTCTGATGCTTTACCTTTTCCTTTCATATCTCTCCAATCTCCCATTCGTTTTCTTAGTAGTTCATCATTTACCCTTGTTGTCCATTTTCCACTGTTTATGAGTTTCTCCACCAGTCCAACTAAATAAGTTCTACCTGTTTCCTTTTTTCCTTTGCCCTTTTTCTTTGTGTTTGAATATTGTTGTTCCTGTTCTTCAGTAAGTCCTGCTCCTCTTAAATGTAATTGAAATAATAAGTCTTCTTCTTTTACTGTGCTTCCTCTCCAATGGTTTATATCAGTTGAATAGTCAATGGTTTCCTTATGTGTTCTTGTTTGTCTTTGTTGGACTGTGGATGAACTGTCAGCGCTGTCCCTTGTTTGTTCTCTTCTTTCTTGCAACTCTTTTGCTTTATTTTCAGTAATTTGTTTGACAAATGATGATGCCACTTTCCTTGCTACATCTTTTGATTGACGATTTACAAGGCCTTTAACATATTCTTTTGATGTGGCTTCTGCTGTCATTCTTTCAGTGGTTATTTCTTCCAGTGGTGGTAAGTCTTCAGAGTCGTTTGGTTTTGCGGTCATCATTGACTGGATACTTGGTCTTCTCCCCTCTTGTCCTTCTAATTGTCTTGCTCGTTGTGCTCGTTCGTGTAGGTCTGCTATTTGTTTGCTACTAACTCTTTTTGAAACTTGACTAATTTGCTGTTCGTGTTGTTCCTCGGCATCGTCCATTGTGGTAGCTAGTGTTTGCATTGCTCCTTCTCTTAAATCATCCATTTCATCGTCTCTCGATATATCAAAATGTTCTGTTTGGTTTTCCCCATCTAACATTTTTTTAAAGTGTTGCTGTCTCAAATCTACTGTATTATTATCATACACTGTTCCTAATGGACTATCACGAAAATACTAAGCGTTTCTGTCTATTACATCTCTTATATTCTTATTTTTATATTCTTCCTTTGTAATTTCCTTTATCAGTTCATTATAAGACGGTCTTAATCTTAATTGAGATTTTAATGTTTTCATCTGTGTATCGTCTAATCTCATTGGTATATAAAATTAATTGGGTTATAATTTATTAATCTAATTAATTCAATTAATTTAATCAAAATTTAAATCTTGTCTTAATTGATTGATTATTCCTTTTTTCTTCTTAATCATTTCTGAATAGGTTTTACCTGTTTCACTTGATGGATGATGTCGCAATTTTTCACCTTCCAACCTTTGAATTTCATTAAAATACGCCTGTGCTTCATCTTGATATCTTCTTTTATTTTGAAATACAGCATAATCCTTTTTAGCGCTATGACGTTCTAATTGTTCTTGTAATTCTTTCAAATATGTGTAATTAGGCTGATGTGCCTTATTGTCTCCTTCATAATAGTAATGTTGTGTTGATTTATATTTATTCTTCTTTTTTGGTTTGTTTGTTTCAAAAACTGCTTTTCTATCGATAACATCACTAATATTCGGCTTGTCTTTATTTTGTGGTTCTGTTATTCTACTTACAACGTTGTCATAAATTTCTCTACGACGCATAAGCAATTGTTTCTTATCAATAATCATTATATAACAATAATTAGATTAAGTAAGTTTACTTGCTAAATTATTAATTTTCTGTTTCTTTTTTTTATCTCGCTCTACCTTCATATTATTGTAACGGTCTTTTGCAGTTTCAAATACTTTATTAGCAGTTGTTTCTAAATGTTTTTTCAATCGTTCTTCAACACGTCTTTCTATTTCTTGTTCATCCACTTTTGGAATATTATCTTTAACCTTTTCATATACATTATTCTCAAATTCTTTTGCTTGTGCAGGATGCATAACTTTTCTTCGAACAACTTTGTTAGGGTCTGGTTCTTTTTTAACTGGCATTCCATTACAGTTATGACGGTATCTGAAAGTGTATTTTGTTAAATATTTTTTACACTTTGGACAGTCCACTTTTTCTGTTGAGTATGTTTTAGATTTTAATTCTTGTTTTGGTTCGCGTAGCAACGCGAAGCATTCGCGTTCTTCTTCTTCTACTTTATTATTTTCTTCATTTATAATATTATTAGTTTCTACTTCTTTACTTTCTTCCTTAATAATAGGTTCTTCTTTACTTTCTTCTACTTCTTTAGGTGCTTCATTATTTTCACTGCCTACGTCTATAATTTCAATATTTTTAACCATATAATTAGTATATGATAAATATTTATACTACAATATTTTAATATAATTTGTATATAATAATAAATTAAATTAAAATATTTATTATATGCTTTTCAACTCTCAACAAATGTTAAACTAAAACTACTCTCTGCCCCAAGTAAATCTGCAGTTTTACCAAAACTATCAACATATTTGAAATGAAGACGACGCAAATGTCTTATTGAAACATCATTAGCGTCATTCATGAAAAAATCTCATTATCATAGATTACATTTCCAAAGCCAGCAGTAATAGGAATTTTCTTTAGTACACGAGCAACTCCATAAGGTGCTAGTTGGTTTCCATTTGTTAAACTATCACTGGTTAAGTAAATATTTTTGATTGGTAATAAATTAACAAAACCACTAACGAAAGGGTCAGGTGCAAAATTGATTTTTTCAACAGTGTTTCCTAAAACATTGTTAATAGACATTGTGTGGCTTCTGTCATAATCAATACTAAAACCGTAGTTAGTTTGCAATTCTTTATCTGTATGAATTACGAAAAAGTATGAAACATAATTAACAGTTATAGTTATAGTATTTGTTTTAATGAATAACTACAACTAAAAAAGTCACTATTTCCATCAGTTCCATTAGTAGCAGTATTCAATTTATTTTGTAATTCGGCTGCTAATTCACTACCTACATAACTACCTTTACCTGGCGCTACAATAAAATAATATACTGGCGCTCCTGTTAATCTTCCTCCTAATGTTAAATATAATCTATTATTTACATTTTCTTCAGTAGGATAAATAGTATTAGGTAGTGATTATTCGTGGACGTATAGTTTTGTATTTGGTCCTGTTTCTTGTGTTTCTGGTAAATCTATAACAAAGTCAGAAGTGCTTAAACTTTCATTTAGATTTCTATGTCTTGTATCAATGTGTATTTTTCTAAATCTTGTCATATTTATATTAATTATTTAGATACAAAATATCAATAATTAATATAATGAAAAAACATAAATATTATTTAAAAGAAGGAAAATTAAAATCATACAATCCGCTTCATCAAGGTCATAGCGAAATGTATAGAAAAATAATTAATGAAATTCAACAAGAAAAATCATTATTCAACCCTAAATATAATAATAATTTATCTGACACAGAAGGATTAAACAAAGCATATACAAATGGTAAAGGTTATTATTTAGATAATAATAAACTATATGTTGCTGGAACACTTGGTAAAAATAATATTATATCAAATATTAATGATATTTTAAGTGATATTACAATTCCATTTGGTTTAAGTTCATACAGTCAAAGGTATAGAGATATTAGTGATATACGTGATGAAAGCCATAGTATTAGTGAAGTTATAAGTCATTCATTGGGTAGTAGTGCGAGTGCTAATATTTACAAAATAACCCTGATAGAAATATTCGTTTGACAACTTACGGCGCTCCTTTTGTTTCAATGTCAAACAAAAACGATGACAACTACACAAGCAAACGAAATTTTGGAGATATAGTCAGTATTTTAGATAGAGGCAGTATAACATCAAATAGAGGAGGTTTTAACCCATTAACAAATCATCAACACTCATTATATGGTGATACTGGCAAGGATGTATCAAGAAGTATTGAGCCTGTAAAGGAAATTTTGTAGTCTTATATATAATGCCTAATAATGGATAAAAAACGCTATAAATCCTAAAAAGAAAGTCAGTTATGATGACATTAAGAAAATAGTAGAGGATGAACCTAACAATAAGGTTGAACATAATAATATTAAAAATAAGTCTAAAAAACTATTAAATAAAAATTATAAAAAAGAAGTTATAGATTATTCACACTTTAAAAAATTAATTTAATAATAGAATCATATAATATTTTCTATTATTAAATATATAAAGATGGAAACTCTGGAAATAGATGATGTCCTTGTAGAGAAGAATTTAAGATTCAAGTTAAAAGATGGTGGTTCTTATGTTCGGTCAAAAGAAAATAAAAACTTCTATCCTTCGTCGGTAAGTACTTATACCGCTGATACAAATTCAGTAATTAGATTTAACATTACTGGACCACCTAACCAATGGATTTCACTTCCTACACTATTATTAGGATTTTCATTGGAGAATACTGACGTCAGCACGAATACTAATGCTGAACTACGACCTGTATCAACTGGTGCTTTCTATTCAAGAGTGAGAGTGGTGATGGGAGATGTAATAGTATGTGATTTGAATTCTACATCTCGTGCTGATGCTATCAAAGATTTACTTAAAACATCAGAAGCAAAAAGAGCAGATGAAGTTTTAGGTTTTGGAAATTCGTTTAATAATAACGATGTTAGATTTCTAACTTATACTGAATTACCAACGCCCCCAACCGCTAATAATGTTGCAAGAGTCACAAGACAAGTCACGGAAGATAATAAAAGAGGCATTGCGAAAGGTAAAAGCGCTAATGTATTTTATGATATGAATTTGAAAAGCTTTAAGACTTGCGAAAATTGGATTCGTTTATCTTATTGTCCTATAACCATAGAATTATATTTAGTGAATGATGCTAAATTACCAATTATTGCACAAGGCGACACTTCTGTTTTCACTGCTACAAATACTTCTAACAGCTGGGCAATAAAAAAGCCGGTTTTCAAAGCAAATGTTTATTCTCTTGATGATAGTTTATATGCCGAATATTCAAAAATTTTAGAAACCGGTTCTCTTCCAATTACTTTTGAAACTGAAACAATGCAAGAACAAACCACATCATCAGAGACTGAAATCTTTACAACTATCGTTAGGAATGTATCTAAACTAAATAAAATGTTCATTTCATTTTCTAATACAACAAGTAAAGGTTATGTAGGAGGGTTTTGCGAAATTCTTAAAGAATACAACTCGCTATATCATCCATTAGCACATCAAGGTAATGCTGTTGATGTTGGATATTATGACCCTACATATGATTTAACTGCTTCATTGGTATTTGGTAATCAAGTTATACCATCGCAAGAAATTCAGGGTGTTCGTGAAGCATATGTTCACTTAATGCATTGTGCTGATAATCCATTGTTGGTTAGAAGCGAGGACTATAAAACACAAGCATTTATGTTCGGATTTAATCTGCAAAAATTAGAATCGGCAGCGTATACAGGTTTAAATTTAGAAAATAATTCAAATATGGTAGTAAAAATTCGCCCCCTTGATGGAACTACTTTATATAGTAGTAAGTTTATGCCGACACGGATGTATATTCATATGGTGCATGAATGTATACTTGAAATCCGTTCAAATTCTGTAACATTTTATATTAAATAAAATGTGATATTATCAATTTTCTAATGAATAATATAATATTATGAGCAAAAATTTAATGAATATCTTTGATATTACAGCAAATAGAATTAGACAAGTAAAAGATGGGGCAGTCAATGATATAGAAGAAGACCTTTACGCGAGTAAATCCGACATTCAAGCAGAATTAGATAGTAAAGCAGACCAAGCAGACACCTACAAAAAGGAGCAGATAAATGCTAATTTTGATGATATAACTGAAACATATAACAAAACAGAAATTAATGTATTATCAAATAATATTAGTTCAAATACATTTTTAATAGGTAATCTAATAATAACTTCAAATACAAATTTTCATAATATTTCATCAAATACAAATTTAATAAACAATTTAAATTCTACTATGACAACTAATTTTAATAATATTTCTTCAAATACTAATTTAATACATACACATCTTAATAATATTTCTTCAAATACTAATTTAATAAATAAATTGAATTCTACTATAACAACTAATTTTAATAATATTATTAAATACTACAGTAAATTCACATATTTCAGCCATATCAGATTCACAGAATGGAGGTTCACTTAATGAAGCAGATTATTATAATAAAATAACGACTAATAATTTATTATCAGAAAAATTAAATACATCAATATTAAATAATACATTAATTCATAATATAACAACTACTGCAACTTTCAAAATAGCAGAATCTGGAAATTATAATAATTTCTTGGAAATGTATAATAATTATTTTGATAGTTATGTTTATGGAAATTTAAGTGGAGCAACTATGTTTTTGAATCAAAGAGGTTTTGGAGATGTAGAAATGAATAATTCTTCAACTTTTCAAAATGATAAAATAATATTAAATCATAATACTACAATATTAAGTAATTTACAAGTATCAGGTTTATTTTCTTGTTCATCTATTTTAGATATAGCAGGTTCTGATGCTAGATATGTTTTACAATCAGATGGGTTAAGTGGATTAATAACAGGAAATACAAATACAATTAACTCAATAATTGCTATCAATAATTCACAGGGTACATCATTAGGTCAAAAGTTAGATAAAACAGATACTAACGCTCAATCAGTAGCAGGTGCTATTAATTTTAGTGATAATACAACTTTACACAGTAATTTAAATATGCTGACTACTGGTTCTATAATATGTAATAAGTTTAGTACTACACCATCACCTAATTTAGGATTGCAAATGACTTTTCAAATGTTTAATCGTGAATTTAATATTAATAGAGACGGACGCATGTGGATGAGTAGCGCAGGGGGTCAATTGGAAACGCAAATCGGAGACGCTAATGTTGGAAGAGTTTGGGTAAAAGATAGATTTGGTTTAGGTGCTGTTGGTGTTAATGGTTATGTTTTAAAACTGTGCCGGAAAATCGAGATTTACTGATGCAGTTGATTTTATAGGAACTGACAAGGCAGTAAATCTTAACAATGGTTCATATTTGAATTTTAATAATAATGGTTCAATACGAAGATATACTCCTGATGCAATAGAAGGTTTATATATGTCTCATAATGATTTTGTTGCTCTTTCTGTTGGTGATATTACTAATGCCAGTAACCAATATATGATGTGTGATGGATTAGTGAATAAAACTATTTTTAGTAAGCCTATAGATGTGTTAGGTAATATTTATACAAATGCTAATGTTAATTGTGATAATGTTAGTATTGCTACTGATGGTAAATTAACAATTGATACAAACTGTGAATTATATAGATATGTTAGTGCTTTTTCATCTTTTGATATGAGGAATAGTGATGCTAATTCTTCAATTAGATTTATTTGTGGAGACCCCGCTGTTCAGTCTAACATAGTCGGGGCAGTTAATATTACTAGCGGATAGACTTTTAATACTGCTACTGCTGATTTTATGGGAAATTTATTTGCTGATGATGTTTATATTAAAACTAATGGAGCATTAAGAAGCAATCATTTAGCACCTAACGGAGGAACATTAATAACCGTTGATACTAATATGGAAATACAAAATGCATATTTAGCAACTAATACAATTCAATCATTCGATTTAACAACGGTTTCATTTTTGGATAATATTTCAATGACTACTGGAACTGATATTAAAATGGGAACATCGGAAATATCAACTTACTATGATGGAACTAGTTTATCTACAATTGATGTAATATTCAGAACATCAAACACAGCTTTTAGAGTTTCAGATAGTTCAACTACACCTTCAGTTTTATTATCTATTGATAAGACATTTGGAACAACAGTAAATACTGAAAGTTTTACAAATAATGCTCCATCAACTTTTAACGAAAATGTAACGGTTGTTAATACAAAAACATTATTTGTTAATGATATTCAAGATGCTTCAGGTGATGCTATTGATATTACTGCTGGAACTGTAACTATAACTGGAAGTCTAATAGATAATTCTGATGCAAGATTAAAATATGATGTAGATTTACTTAAAAGTACTTGTATTAGTATGATTAAGAAATTCAAACCTAAAAAATTCAAAAGAAAAGATAGAGACGATAAGGATGCAATCCACATCGGTTACATTGCTGATGATTTATTAAAAGCAGTTCCAAAAGAAATTAGTAATGTAGTTCATAGCAGTCGCGAATATTTAGGTATTGAATATACAAAAGTACCAATATTATTACATAAAGCTTTACTTGAAGTAATAGATAAAGTTGAAAAATTAGAAAAAGAAATTAAGGAGTTGAAAAAAGAAAAATCTAAATAAATAATTAAATTAAAAAATATAAATAAATAAATCAATAAAACAATAAATAAAATATATAGATATATGGACATTGACAGGAAAGTTAAAATAAAAGTATTATTTCAAAATAGTAGTATGAGAGAGAAACATTGCTATTGTGGCTGTATAATTACTAAGTTAAATATAGATGAATTTACATTAGATAAATGTAATAATAAAGAATGTGATTTTAGTCGTTCTAAATTTGATGAATATATTAAAGAATTAAAAAAACAAAGGAAAGAAGAGAAATTCCACAGACAAATAGATAAGTATGGTAAGGTATTAACTCCTATTGCTTGGGGATTGTTATGGCCTATTTTAATTCCTTTGAATATTTATTATTGTTTTATAATAATCTAAATAATAATATATAATGGGTAATTCGAACAGTAATGTTGAAACTTCAAGTATTGATAAAATTAATGATATTGATGTAGAAGAATTAGATTTAAGTAATATTGATAAATTACAGTTAAAAGCAATTAAACAAATGAGTGAAAGATTAGAGAAACTGGAGACAACCAAATGTGACAAATTAATATATAAATTACCAGCGTTGAATTTGTGTAGTTATAGTTTGTTCTGAATTAATAATATTAAACGTTATTAACATTATTAATTAAAAAAAATATGAATATAAAATTATACATATTGCGACTATACACTAATTTAGTTTCATGAAGGTCTTTATTAAGAAAATAATAAATATCAAATAAATTATTTGATGTTAAAGTACGATTACGAACATGATTCAAACAAGTAAATGAGGTAGATGTAACAAATATATCATATTCAATTAATAATTTTAATGGTTTATGTTTTTGCTGTAATTTATCTAACTCACTTAAGTTAAAAATATATGATATGCCGTTTTGATAATATTTTTCATATTGATATTATCAATTTCAAAATAATGCATGTTATTTAATTTGTAAGACTTATACACTGGTTTAAATTTATTAATATAATGTTTAATAATATTATTATTTTTTATTTTTCATAATCTAACATCACCTAAATTATAAGATAATACAAGGGTTTTAATATCTAATGGTAATTCATAAAATATCATATAATATAAATATATTTATTTATTTAATTAGTAATTTTCAAATAATGTGAGAAGTTTTTCATAAAGATACGGTTAGGGTCTTTTTTGAGAAGGTTAATATATAAAAAGCTATGCGGTTCATCAGTTGCAGTCTCATATATTTTATAAATTAGTTTCTTGCTTTCTAGTAAATTATCACTTCTAACAATTGCTGATAATTCATCTTGTAAGATTTCTATCTCTTTGAAGTTTCTAACTTTATAATAAAACAAATGACTTATATTTACTCTAATAATTGGTGGGACACTTGATGATTTCTGAAGACTGACAAGCGTTGATATTCCACTATGACGTCCCCTACAGAATAAAGAATTTAACAATTTGTTATTTCTTGTTATTGCTGGATTACCAGATACATCGTCCAATATAACTAATATATTAAATAACTTCTTCATTCCTTGTTTTTTCTGATATTTGAGTTTCTATAACTCTTTCTAAATCTACAACATTGAACTCATCCCACCAACACGGTTCTTTATCAGGATCTACTTTCAATCCTTCCTTAATGTATTTCTTCACTGGCAACCAAATACTATCCAAATTTACAGATGGGGACCAGATAAAAATTCTTTCGTATGCACCTCTATAAATATCAAGTATCATTGATACAAGTAAAGTTGATTTTCCAGAACCAGACGGACCTACAATCATCGCTCTCATCGGCAATTTAGGGACGACCTCGCGCTTACTTTGCTTAAAGTCATATTTGATTTCATCAATTGGTTTTACATCAGGCATAATAAAAGTAATATTAAAGACATTTAGAAAATAATTTATTATATGTAATATTTATTATTTTATATGAATAGAAGTTATTCAGATTATATTGATATAATAGATGAAGTAGAGAATATAGAACAAGTTGTTATAACTAATAATAGATGTAAAAGAGTATGTTATTTTGTTTTAGAATTAATTAAGTTTGTGATACAATATATTAAAAATATAAATATTAATATAGATGGGAAGAAAGAAAAAGAATAAGACTGAACCAGTTGTTTCTTCAACTGATGAAGAAATTGTTAAAGAAACATCAGTTATTGAGTTTGCTTGTCCAATGTGTAAAAAAATCTTAGAAATGAAAAATGAATTAGAAATACAAAAGAAAGGAAACTGTAAATGTTCGTGTATTCCAACAAGTTTCAAAATTAGTAAAAATGATAAGAAAATGAATATTGATAAAACTAAACCTGGACCGCCGCAGGTGCTGGTTTTAAGCAGCGACTTTGGAGAAGTGACAGAATAATTGCCACTTTGTGAAAGTGACTGATTTGTTGCGCCACTTTAGTATAAGTGGCATTGTTTCTGTCACTGTGACTGAAACTGATCATCCTGGTGGACCGAACATGCATTTTCAATGGATCACCCACTTCAGATCGCATGTTTGCAACAGATCACCAACTTCAGGGACCCGTGCAAAAGCTTTCTGCTGCAGCCATGGTCATCTGATGTGATCGGGGCCTCGAGATCGTCAAGGACTGCATTCTCTTGCAAGTAGCGGGGTGTCGGGCAGATCATGATCTTTATTTTTTGGAATGGGACCCCAGCGTGACATGCGAGAAGACATGGAGCTTGCACGCGGAGGTATACATGCATGAATTCTAGAATTCTTGGCATGAGGATCACGTGCCATGCAGCTCGATGTATCACATCGTATCCCGTGGCAGGAGATTGGCGCGCTGCTCGCGCGATCTGCGACAGGTGGGCGTCAGCCACAAGGCTGGGTGTGGGAGGCCATGCATGCCCGGGCCGTTGTTTTTCGGGGTTTTCGGGACCCTTTGACAGATGCATTATTCGATCGGACACAATCGCATGTGCGCAGTGCAGCCATTTTGGCTTTGCGGTTTTGGCGCTTCCTGGATCGCCAGTTGCTGCTTTTTTCCATGCACTTTACCCCAACGACCAGCAGCATCCAGTGACTAAAAAAGCAGATAACTTGGCTATAGGTTGGTCGGTGCTGTACCATGGCACGCCTTGAAACCGATCGCGATCTGGTGGAGGCTTGGGAAGCTGCGGGGGTCATCAGGCGGAGGATGAAGGCTGGATCGGAGTGGTTGGATGTCCCTGGCAACAAGCAGGAGGCCGAGGGTGCGGAGGGGGACCGGGTGATGAGCACTATGGCATTGGCCCGCAATGCGGACGCGGTTCTTGCAGTGCCTCGAAGGTATGCCCCGAAGAAGGTGAAGGTGAAAACGTTGATGCAGCCTATCTACAAGCTCTACGAGAGCTTCAGCTGCATCCCGAACAAGACGCAGTGCTACGTGGACGCATGGCTGGTGCGGCGTTTGTACACATACGCCCGGAGAAGACAGAGGGATGCCTTGAGAAGGGATCAGACACCAAGAGCGCCTCAGATAGCCAGCATTGCTTTGTTTCAGTCACGGTTGCTGGTTTTTGGGGGTGAAGTGCATGCCGGTAAAGACCGGCAACTGGCGATCATCCTTTTTCTTTTTTTCTTTTCGGTACATGCATGCTTTCGTGATTTTCCCCCCTTTTTTGTTTTCGGTACTTAAGCATGCTGTTGTGATTCCTTCTGCGTGCTAGGACAAATCGGTGCGGGCCATTTTCAAGGTGCTTCACGACTTCAGCCGTGAGGGCTCCGATTCGGAGGAGGGTGATGATTCGGACGAGGAGTCCAGCGATTCCGAGGTGCCGAGCTATGAGGAAGGACGACAAGCAGCAGAAGGACGACAAGCAGCAGAAGGACGACAAGCAGCAGAAGGATGACACGGAGCAGAAGGACGATGAGAAATGCAAGCTTGAAGCCGAGCTGGCAGCGCTGCTGGCAGAGATTGCGGCAGTGCGGGCAGAGAGGCCTGCGGAGGGATCCCGAGTTTTTTTTTGCAGTTGCTGTTTCCCTGTTATGGTTTTTAGCGATTGCTCATTTCTGATTTTCTTGGGTCTATAGGACGGAGAAAAAGCCAGATCTCGAGTTGGTGGAGACCGCGCCAAATCCCGAATTGGTGAAGACGAACAAGGAGCACACTGAAGGCGGCCCTATATATTCACGTTTTTTGCATTTGCATGGCGTATCATTCCGATCTATTTGCACCTTTGGGTGAATTTCCTTGGGCATGCAACCGACACGGCTAATCCCGGTGAAAATGCATGCGTGCACGCGTTTGTACCGGCCGGCTTGATCCGGCTTGCGCCAGGTGATTCGGAACCTGCGGATCCTGGTGATGGGGAACCTGCGGATCCTGCACCTGTGCTTCGGGGCAACCCAGATCAGGATTCTCGCTCGGGTCTTCGGTCGCGAAATCATGATCGCGGGTCAAATATATGTCGGTCCCAGCTAATTATCTGCGAATTGGAAATCGAGCTTCGCAACTTGCATGCGTGGGTCGTGTGCCTTCAGGAGGAGACACAGGTCTACCAGATCGTGGAGAGGGAGACCATGGAGACCCCCCAGCCGGTGGACAAGGGGTTTGTTGACGAGACCCCGGAGAAGGCAGGGTGCATGGGCCATTGATCTCCGCGCCCATATATGATCTTATACGCGTGTGATAGCACATTGCCCACACGCGCGTGTAGAGGAAAAGCCAAGTCAAAGACATGCGTGCCGATCACTGTGACCATGCATGCAGTTTCTTCAGCACCGATAGCCAAGTTGCTGCTTTGTTCAGTCGTTTTTGGGGTAAAGTGGACGGACAAATGCATATGCCGATCCATTAAGACGCGAATTTGGGCAGTTGACCACCTCACCTTTTAACGGGTGCATTTTCCAAAATCGGACGTGCCTGAGCACCCCTATATTTTCTCGAGCTGTGAGGTGGATGCACCTCTGGTGATGGTGGACCCGGCGGAGCAGAACAAGCTTCGCAAAGACTTAGCGAAGCATCTCAAGCCAGGCAGAAAGCGCCGCCGCCCGGCCTCCAAGACGGAAGATGAAGTGGGTTGGTGGGGCGCAGAAGCCGATGCTGCTGGTCAGGACTCGGGGGCTACAGAAGCACACTCCAAGCAAAGCGCAGCAGCCAGTGCGCCTGTGTGGAGTGGCTGGAAACGGTTTGAGACACCGGGGAAATTCCCAACGCCAGCCGCTGTTGCGAACAATGTTCACAAGAAGTGCAAAAAGCAGAAGGCATCCAAGCCTATTGATGAGTGGGACGATGAGAAAGAGTCGGAGATGTGGGCATGCTTTCAGGCATGGAAAGATGGTTGCGAGGAGAACCCTGCGGAGGGCGTCAACCGGAAGGACCGCACCAAGAAGCACAAGGCCGCCTTCGAGCCAATCGAGGCAAAGGAAAGGAGCCGAAAGGAAGCCCGAAGGAGCCCGAAGAAGCCGAAGGAGCCGAAGGAGCCGAAGGAGCCGAAGGAGCCGAAGGAGCCGAAGAAGACGAAGAAGCCGAAGGAGCCGAAGGAGCCGAAGGAGCCGAAGGAGCCGAAGGAGCCGAAGAAGTCGAAGAAGTCGAAGGAGCCGAAGAAGCCGAAGGAGCCGAAGGAGCCGACTGTGTAAGGACCTGCAGCTCGGCTGCGCGTCCTGTAGGGGTCGCCGGAGTGGTTGCGGTCATTGCCGGCAGCCAGAGTTTCGCGGAACAAGGATTTCTGCTGGGGAAGCCGCCGCATAGTGTCTTTTCGACTTGCGTGGCTGCAATAGATTCAGCTAGCCAAGTCTTTAAGTAGGCCAGACGCATGGCATGTGTCTCAGGGAGACTGCATGGGGGCCATATAATTTCCATGTGCATGTGTGCAATATTGAAAGATCAGAAAGAATGTGAGCTGCATGTGAGTCAATCGCAAAGAACTTTCTCCACACTGCACATGAAATTTAGCAATTGGCCAATGGGTGGCAGTCAGAAGCCTTGAGGTAGACTGCTATGAACGTCTCCGGCCTGAAAGGCCACTTGAGTCTTTGTGCGAAGATGAACAAAACTGCATCCGATGTTCTCAGACCATTCAGTCACTTTCGGTCTCTTGTGATGACAGCTTGGACATTTTCATGGCCTTGTTGTTGCAGTCAGATGCTGGATTGCTGCATGATTGGTAGGGTCGGGTGTGAGAGTGTTGGTGATTCTCGTTCATGGATCCACCCTCTCAATCGGAACCCCTCATGTTGATCATGCCCTCAATCGGAGCTTTAGATCCTCAATCGGAGTGTCAGGGTTCCGCGGCCCTTGAAACTTGTTTGAGATTCGGGGATGCACGAAGGGTCACTCGATCGCACCGAATTCTCGAATTCGCTCGTGTGGACTCGAATCCTCGCTAGGCCCTGCTGCTGGCGCTGCAGGCTTGCTGGCTGCTGCATCGACGCCGCTTTTGAGGCGCGCTTGTGTGTTTGGGGGGCCAGACGCGCATGTGCACTTCTTGAGGGTTGCTTTTTTCCCATGATCCAATCGGAGTTGCGTGGTACCTCAATGTACGAACCGGGAAAAGGAATCATGCCTCGGCCTCGTAGTCGGAGGCATAATTGGCTTGCGCTTCCCGTGACTCACTCCCGGTAGGTCTGGCTTGGAGATGGACGATGGGTACAGCGTGGATGCTTCGGAGGCAAGCGCTGAAGCGGAGATCCGAGGGCGCCACCCCGCTTTGCTCTGCTTGGGAGTCTTGGTCATTGGCCACCAGAATTGATTGTGCACCTTTGTTTCAGTCATTTTCAGTCACTGTTGCTGGTTTTGGGGGTAAACTTCATGCCTTCCAGGCAGTGCACAGACATGTTTTGCGACTTCTAGCTGCATGCATTGTGAGTCATCAAGCATGCACATGATGCACGTGTGAGCAGTTGGATTGAATGCATGCATGCATGCGTGTGTTCAAAGATTGGTTGTGCGAATGGCAGCACGCACACACACACGAACATGGCAGATCCACTTGAATCGCATTGAATTGCTTCATGTCACGTCAGACGTTCTTAAGTCAAAGCTAGGCCATGGCAGGTTGCAGGGTCATGTCAGACGTTCTGAGAGTCGAAGCAGGCCATGCGAGGTTGCAGGGCATCACATGAGGTTGAAAGGCATCATGCGTGCACAGCGTCCCGCAATGGCTGATGCAGCTTTGAGATCGCTGCTATCTGCCCTGCTCCGCATTGGCTCTCCTGGAGCTTCTTGTTTGCATGCAGTGCAGTGGGCGGGTTGGGGCTTACCCCAGAAGGCCCAAGTTCGCAGCTGCAAGAATTTCCTTGTCAGCCCATCTTGGCAGACCCCCAGAAATATGAGCCCATTTGTGCCTGGAGCGCACTCATGCCTGTATCTGTGGTTGTGATCATGCAAAGCATCCTGCATGCACGCATTGTAGAATAGCGTGCGCGCTGACCGATTTTGATGGTGCGCAAAATGTGATTGTGTCCATGCTGCGGTTTGTCCTTGTTTACATGCATGCATGTGAGAAGCTCAACGCATGCATGCATGCATGCATGCATATTGATCGCGAGTTTAAACCGCATGGAGCTCGCGTGGAATTGGATGGTTTCTGGGACGTACCGGGTTTGGGCGCGTGGAGAACACGATCGCTTGATTTATTGCATGACAAACGTCCGTGCTTTGCCTTCGATTGTATATTGTCAATATCGATGCATGCAATTCTCATGAGCATGAGTGGCTTTGATTTCACGAGAGGATCGATTTCGTACTGAAGGTCGGCCACCTCCCTCAGATTGTTTGGATCGGCCTGGTACTTAAGGTCCTGCTGGTGGTGGTGATCCTGCTCCACTTTCACACGAAGCTGAGCTTGCAGGAGACTGCACACGTGACGTTTGACATGTCCCAGCAGTAACGGGGTCCTTAAGTTGCTGTTTGTTTCAGTCACTGTTGCTGGTTTTTGGGTACAGTGCATGGACAAAAAGCCGCAACTGGCGATCCAGGCCGTGTGCAATATGATGTTGAAATCCTGTTTGCCCGCTGTGGATCCCTTTGAAACCCTTTCGGCTCGCGTAGTACCCGCGGGTTCAAAAACCACGCTATACCTAAACCTGCAGGAGCGCTACACGTTTGCGGAGGTCTGCGCTGGAGCTGCGTGCCTTTCGCAGTGCATGCTTTATGCAGATCACCGCGTGGCGCGGCTCGACTTGGACTACTGGGCGGACTTTGTTGAATCCCGGCGACAAGCAGGACGGCATTTGCAGTGCAGTAATCCTCTTGATACTTCGGAGCCATCAGGGATGGCGTTTCTTGGATGAAATAGGATGCGTGTTAGGGGTGATTGCATGTGTGGGTCAAGCGTTTCATTTCTGCATGCGTGATCGAGTTGAGGCTGCTTATGCTAGCTATTCTTCGTGCGATTCCAGGTGAGTCGGTAGTCCATTTCGGGATGGTATGCTCCAGCTGGGTGACCATATGTAGGGCCAGCACAGAACGATCCTTTTTTGTGCCACTTGGAAACCCACTTCGAGACAGAGTCCGACTTGGAAATTTGCTGGTTTCAAGGCGTGGTGACTGCATGATTGGCTTTTTGTGTACGGTGCGCGCATATAACCCTTGTTCGCAGAATGGCCCTGTGCATCTACTTATGCGTCGCTCGGAGATTGGTGTGGACTCTGGAGCAACCTAGTTCCAGCATTATATTCCGCCACCCGAGCATGCAACTCATCCTGAAAGTCACCAAGGTGCCCTGGCTTTTCCAATTCATGTGATCGATCCATGGTTTCTGCAAAATATTTGGTCCATGTTCGGGCTTGTCAGAAACCTAAGGTATGGAGACAAGGTCTGTGGCTTCGGGCTTTGGGAGCACCAACGCCCAAGCGTACCCGGCTTTGGAGCAACTCAAAGGGGATCAGACGGTTTGCCTGTGGCCGCCTTCCAAGCACATGCTTAAGACTGCAGCAAAGGACCGGCTAGCTGTTACTCGTCGCACGAAGAGCGGGCGAAAGGTGTTCACAGGTGGCAAACGGTTGAAAGGCAGTCAGACTCATGGCTCAATTTGCATTAGCCCGAAGGAACGGCTTTTATTATTCAAGAGTTCCCCGTAGCTCGGATCCCAGGAAACATTCGATCGATCTTTCCCGATTCAGGAAATATCCATATGGCTTTGGCCTCCGCATGGTCCGTGCCTTCCCGACGTTGATCAACAAGCGAGAGATGCCCAATGATGTGGGACAGGCAAGGCTTGAGTGGGAGCGTGATCGCGCAGTTCGGTTTCTTTTACCCTGATGAGGTAATCCCCCCCGATGCGCTTGAAGCTGGAGACGTTTATCATGATTCCCTCTTCATGGATGTTTGGCATGATGCCAAGATGGATGAGGTAATTCAATATTTGAGTGCAAGTCGATCAGTTGCCTTGCCTGCAGAGTGGGATCATATCCCGCCGCTTGGTTGAGGTCTTTTGGCCGCACAAATGGGTGGGGTAT
Organism: Effrenium voratum; assembly: GCA_963377175.1. NCBI lineage: Eukaryota > Dinophyceae > Suessiales > Symbiodiniaceae > Effrenium > Effrenium voratum. Next base: position 112,657 of record CAUJNA010000552.1, on the reverse strand, counting down.
GCAATTTCGGACTTTGGTCCGGGGAGGGAAGGTAGAGGTCCGAAAATAGCCCGATTGGCCGTTGCATGCGTGCATTTTGAGCCTCCTGGCAAGATTGATGCGGGAACCTTGATTTCAGTCACAGTGGCAGTTTTCGCGTATAGTGGCATAAAACCCGTAGAAGTGGCGTAAAAAACCATAGGAAAATTATGCAAACACCAGCTACTTTGGGCCATCGGGAAATGTCCGATTCGTACGTGTGTTTGTGCCTCCGAGTCCAAATTTGTCACTTTTGGGTGATGAGATCGGACATTTTTTCAGGAGATCGGACCCATGCACTTTTATGCCACTTTGGCCACCATTTGAGCTTTTCTGGAAATCGGAGTGTGTGTGGCCTTTTGTCTCAAGTGCTTTTTGGGGCCCGTGCCCATGACTGCCCAGTCCTGCGAGTCCTTGTTGCGCGGGGCTAGCTTCTTAGACGGACAATCCAAGCTAGCCATGGGTAACGATGCAGATTCTTTGAGATCCCAGATTGAGGCACCTTTGCTGCACGCAGTATTTCTCACGTGCCACATGTTGTGTCATTTGAACGGCAGGGCATATGTTTCTGCGGGCGAGTGCCAATATTGAGGAAGCCAAGCTGCGGTTGGGTAAGCTTCGTGGACATTCCCCTTCGAATTCGGCTTCGCCGCCTTCCGATTCGGCCTCGCCACCTTCGAAGTTGGCTTCGCCCCCTTCCAATTCGGGGGCCCCTTCTGAGTCGGTTTCGCCAAGCACCCCACAGCTTAAGCGAAAGCTATCCGATGTGAATGTGCTGGCTGAAACCCAGCCTGGCACACTTCCGGCAGCGGCCTCGCCGCCTCGTGACTTCCTGGTGACGAAGCCCCCGCCTCCAACGACGGCTACGCTTCTGGAGTCGGACGCTGCTGAGAATTCCTCATCATCTTGGAAGCCATCATCCACAGACGTGGAAACTCGTCAGCATTTAGTCGGCCGTCGTCTGCTTTGATCTTGATCGGGACGAGATCACATTGTCACACGGCTACGGTTGCCGTTTCATGCGGCTCGAGATTTGATCTTTTTGGCCCTTGCCGGTCTGGCTGTCATGCAGATGCAGGGCGCAAAGAGGAAGTTGGCCATGGGCAGTGTGGGCCGGCTCGGAGTGCCAGCTCCTGAGAAGCGCTGCAGGGTGCAGCCCGGAGCTCCGAAGACCATGCTGAAGGACTTGTTGAAAATTCAAATTGGCATTTACCTTCCTGTTTTTGTGTGGTAAACATCCATGCTCCATGCAGTTTTATTTTGTTGGCATCTGATAGGAAGTCGTGGATCTGATCGAGCAGGCCAGCAAGGAGGTCGCATCTCTGGAGATCACGCAGAAGGAGGCTGCTTCCCGGAGCTGGGCGCAAAGGAGATGGCGGAGAGTTGGGTCCTGGAGGTCTTGAAGCCCATGGGGCCGGAGCCCACGCTCATCACGACGGAGGACACGGAGCTGGAGCCCACCGAGCTCATCACGGAGCCGGAGCCCACAAAGCTCACCACGGAGCCGGAGCCCACAGAGCTCACCACAACACGGAGCTCATCACGACGGAGCCCACAACCACGGAGCCGGAGCTCACCACGGAGCCGGAGCCCACGGAGCTCAATACGGAGCCGGCTCGCCATGGACACGGAGCAGGCCACGGAGCTCATCACGGCCATGAAGCCCATCACGGAGCCGATCACGGAGCCCATCACGGAGCCCACAGAGCCCGAGCTCATCACGGCCATGAAGCCCACCACGAGCCCATCACGGAGCCCACAGAGCCCACGGAGCTCATCACGGCCACACAGCCCACACAGCCCAAGAAGAAGCTCATCATGGAGCCCACAAAGCCGGAAATCACGAAGCCCAGCCCATCAAATTTAAGGAGCCCATCAAGAAGATCACAAAGCCCATCGGGGCCGGCTCCGTGGCACCCCTCATCAAGGAGGTCGTGGAGGCTGCAACTCCGCTGGAGTCCCCGACAACTCCGAGCGATTCCCCAAGCTATGTGCCGACGGAGGCGGCCGATGACATTCGCATGCGCATTGACCAGGCTGAGCGCGACAGCAGTCTGAAGAGGAAGCAGCTGCCGAGCAGCAGACCATGGCAATGGGGTCCACTGGTGGCACCGATGATGATGCCCGAATGGGCGCTGAAACGCGTGCCCGCATGAATTCGGTGGACACTTGGGACCCCTTTGACCATTATGGCAAGGGAATTCATGGTTCATTTGGAAGCCTCCAGGATCAACTTGACGCATCAGCAGCAAGTCCTGGGCTTGCTTTTGACGGCGCTGTCGTCGCAGTAGTGCACCGCATGAACCCATGATGGCCTTGCAATGCCTTATAGGTTTTCCATATGCGCACAGCAATTGCAGATTGAGAGGGCATGGCCATCTGGGCGATTTCTTCGCTCGCCTGAGCATGTGTTAGGCCGAACTGGCCACATGGCAAAGCGCTGCCATGGCATGATCTTCAGGCGATATAGGGCGGTTGCTGAAAATGATCCCCAAAGGCTGCACCTGGACTTTGCCCAACCATGTTTTCGGTTATTTTTGACGAACCGCGTTTTTGAGCAGATTGCAGATATTTTGGGGATCTGGCTGCCGGGGCTTCTTTTCAGGGGGTGCACATTAATCAGGGTTCACCCCATCAAAAGGCCCGGAATTCCAAATCTCCAGTCCACCGAATTCGAGTCGTTCGGGTTCAGAGGGGCTTCGTCATGATTTGAAGCAGCTTCAACACGCATTTGCTTCACTTGAGCCCCGTCTGAGGAACCTGGTGATTCTGAAGAAGCTGACGCTGGCCCGGAGAAGACAGAGAAGGACGATGGGGATTGCATTGGTGCACAGGGCTTACCCAGGACTTCCCTTGACCATGAAAGACAAAACATTGACAAATGGGTGCGTGCAGGATTCTACTTTTTGTGTTGGTGATTCATGGGTGTCTTGAAGGCATTGTCGGAGCATGATCAGCCATATACTCCATGTATGCATGTACGTGATTTATGAGTCCTTTTCAAAGATTGGACTTGTGTGCGAAGTTGAGCATTGACAGCTGTTAGGTGACGTACGCTTGTTTTGATCGGCGCACATGCCCGCAGGAAAAGAAAGAACGAGCGTGCTGCGAAGCCTGCCTCAGAAGGCTCTGCACGCCAAAGGCCAAGACAGGACGGTGCGATGTGAGCCAGCAGGTTGTTGAGCAGTGGAAGGGGGCCCGGGCAGAAAGTTGCTTGTGAACATGATGGTCTCTTGTGGAGGGGACCGGGCCATGTTCAAGCAAAAGCTGGATGTGATTGAATCCATGAGCCGGAAAAGCACCAACACAATCACCGCGGGCTGGTACAGCGAAGAGAAAATGGACAAGGTCCTGGGATGGTCCAAGTGGGGATCTAAGTTGCATCCATTCAATTTTCCTTCGGGGGCATGCAGATCCTTATTGGTTTCCATAACCCGCCCTTTTTGACAAGGTCCCGCATCAAGGCCGCTGTGGCGTACTGCAGTGCTGCCTCGCGAAGGAAGAAGCATGTTCGGTCCCTTGGGCTATTGCATGGATCCGAGTGACGAACCCGGTTTGAGATTCCTTATCCCTCACAAACCCCTCCCAGATAGCGGTTCGTATTTCACTTTTTCCTCTTTGTGCGTGCAGTGAATTGTCTCTTCGGCCTAGGAAAGATCGATACGAGAAGAACATGAACGAGTATCTCATCACGGAGCACGAGGCAGCCATTTACGAGCAGATCAATGAGAAAACTCTCAGGGAGGAGACGCCAGTCGAGATCGTGTTGGCTCAGTTGACTTGGCCGCACCGGAGCCGGAAGGGGTCCTCCTTGATGGCAGTCACAGCGAGACGTGCAGTGACTCTGGCAGTGAGGGGTCCCCCAAGAAAGGGAAGAAGCACAGGTCTGGCCACAAAAAGCAAAGGAAGGATGAGGTTGAGGAAGAGCGCATCATGGAGGCATCTTTGGGTGTTCCATTAGGCACCATGCGCGCGTCCAAAATTGCGCAGGCTGCGGAGTCCATCAGCGAGGTGATGAACCAGCTCCTCAAGTGCCAGGCGAAGTTGGAGCTGACGGCGAGCTAGCTGGAGGATGAGCACGGATGCTGCCGCATCGACTTTTGGCTGACATTAAAGCCGAAGCTGCTTCATTCCGAGTTCATGCATGCATGACGGAAAAGTATCAATTCGGAGCGGCTTTCTCGTTACGATTGTGGGCCCGGGCTTGGGTTGGCCGATTCAATTGAGGGCTGAAGGGCCTCAACGTGCACATTGCAGCCCTCATGAGTGGGCATGATGACTTGGCGAATTACAAGGCAGAGCTTGACACTCGTGGCAAGCTCCCGGAGCAGATGCTTGGCTAGACTTGCTGCAGATGTGTTCCCAATCTTGGGTGACTCCTTTCGCTTCAGCTCTTGCATGCCCGGTGGTTGAGGAAAACAGCTCAGATGGTCGAAGCAATACGCGCTGTGGAAGTGAGGCTCAGCAACATGTTGTGCGAATCTGCCCGCGCGTTTCATATATGGCCAGGGCATCCCGGGCGCAGATAGAGGAGAACAAGTTGAAGAAGTGCCCGAGTTGCATCTGTTTTCCTTTTACGGGCTTTAGTGCGACATGCAGCGTAAAATTTGCAAAGGACAATTCTGAAGAACGTGAAGCGGGCAGTGACCGATAGCGATGTGCCCGCGGAGACACCCAAAGGTGGGAAAGGCGAAAACTGTGAGAAAAAGAAGGAGAAGAAAAAGGAGAAAACGGAGAAATCGAAGGAGACGAAAGCGAAGGCAAAGAAGGTTAAGGGTAAGACCAAGCGCGACTAGAGGCCTGCTTGCCCTTCCCTTTCCCTCCCATTTGATGCCAACCGTCCCCGGTGCAGGTCGTCTGAGATGAAGGCGGAATGGCAACCATTCTGCGTGGATTCGGGCTTGCATAGGAATGCACATGGCCTGGACGCATGCATGCGCTGGCCAGTGAGTACAGATTGCAAGAGTAAGATTACCTGGATCGCAAGTTGCTGCTTTTCCATGCACTTTACCCCAAAAACCAGCAACAGTGACTGAAACAAACAGCAACTTGGCTATCTAGGTATGCTGGGCTTGTGCATTCCAATGTGTGGGGTTTAGTTTGGCCGATACGGCTGAATCTGGCGGAGCAGAAAATCTCTGCAAGGGGAAACGATCGGAAAAGGGTTGTCTGTCCGGTGCATGGTTGCGGCTTGATGCTCATCGCAGATTGCAGATGTCCTTTTTGCATGGTACAGGCATGCATGTTTCTTGGAGTCGAGCCAGCAATCCGCGGCCCTTCGCAGGTGCCTCCTTCAGCGAGCAGGTGCAGAAGCGAAGCCGCGCGTGTGGGCCTTTGGGTAGAGCCATTGCTCGCGCAGTGGGAGGTGGTGTGCCTTGGAAGAAAGTGCATCCATTTCTTATACTTTCGGTGTCGGTGTTCGCCCCCTTCTGGTTCAATTAAGTTCATGCATGACGTGAACATTTTAGGTGAGCGAAGCGGCGGCTTGCCAGTTGGCGCACGCATTCTACGATGAAGCAGCGACTGTTGGGGACGCACAAACTATGCCCAGTGGTCAACTGGTTCGGTCTATGGCAAATTTGCACCAAACAGGACATCCGAACCGCTTGCCATCGCTGTTTGTGGACTACGGGCTACAGGTTGATTGCGAAGTGTCCGATGTTGATATTGGGCTGGCGCAACTCCATCCCACCCTTGGGGTTTCAGAGTATATACAGGCCCTGTCAAGGGCTGGACAGCTGCAGGTGTTGATGCAAGGCCAAACGTTGGAGAGCTACCAATCGTTCTGGCATAAGTATCAGCGCATTTGCCCAGAGCACCCGTGTTTCAAGAAGAACATGTGCCTCAGCCGGTGTGTGCCTTGTTTCCTTCACGCAGACGAGGGTACGTCTATCAAGAAACGGGGTGTTCTTGCGCGGTCGCTGCAATCGGCTCTTGGGGCCGGCAGTCGCAGATCCGCCGATGTAAACTTCTCAGGTGACACGTTCCTCACGCGCATCCTCTTTAGCGTGATGATGACGAAAACCTAGGCGAGAAACAAGGCGCCGCTCTATGCTTTGTTGAGTCACTTTGCAGACAGCTGTACAAATGCATTTGAGAATGGCATAGAGGTGGTCATCAATGATCAGCGTACCAATTTGCATCTCTGCATTCTGGGGCTAAAGGGCGACTGGCCAGCATTGACGAAACGCGGGCGTTTGAATCGACATCATCTGAGAGACGCTCCTGGGAGCAACAACCCAGCAGGGATTTGCCACTTGTGCCTTGCAGGCCAAACTGGCTATGCCTGGCACGAGTGGGATGACTCTGCAGCTTGGCTGGACACAATGGACACGGCGCCTCTTCCTTGGACTACTCCTTCACCTTTGATGAAGATCCCGCATGATGAAACGGACAGTGCTGACTTTTTCAAGATCGATCTCTTCCACACAATGCATAAAGGGGTGTTGGCAGATCTGGCAGCCAGCACAATAGCCACTTGTATAGCTTCAATTGGTGCGGGATGTTTCGTTTTTACGGGGTCCAATTTTGGGCACCATTGCCCCGGCCCAGGTGACTTTGATCGAAGAGCTGCGGATCTACGGTGAGGGAAGCGTGGCGAAGCGCTTGGACGCTGTGTACAGTGATCTGGTAGTCTGGTGCGGTGCGCGTGGCAAGCAGCTGCACATGTCTAACCTGAGCACCATCCTTGTTGGCTGGAAACGTTCATCGGACTATCCAACTGGGACCCTTTTCACTGCATGTGCAAATTTTGTTGAAAGTTTTAGGCTTTGTGATTGAGTTTTCTTTCGTGTTTCGGGCAATTTTGGTGCTGAGGAATTGGTTCAGAGGCGCTGACACCACGGTACTCACAAGTTTCTTGCAGTGGCGTTGTGAGCGGGCGCTGGCTGATTACGATGATGAGCACGAAGACTACTTGCAATGGATCACTGATGCTCTACAGGAGGGAAACCTGTTCATGGCTGAGCTGTACTGGCAACCCTTTTGGCTAAAGCCTTCAGACGCTGCCAGGATCGCCGCTCATGGCAAGAAACTTCTCTTCTTGTACAGCCGCTGCGCAAGCTACGCTTTTGCTCGCAAGTGGACACGCTACAAAATTAATCCTAAGTTTCATATGCTTGCCCACCTTATCCACTCCTTACAGCGTGGAGGGGTGGGGGATCATGAGACAGTCAATCCGATTGCACATTCGGTGCAAATGGATGAAGATTTTGTTGGGAAAGTCTCAACATTGACAAGGTCGGTGTCGCCTAGACTAATAGAGTCACGGACTTTGCAGCGCTATTTGGTGTGCGTGGCCACGCGATGGTAGCGAGTTCCGAACCGGACCGATTTGGCGATGTGGAGAAAACAATTTGCCGCTTGAGCCAAACTTGGATTGGGAAAACCGCCACTTTCCTGAAAGTGACTGAAATTCGGTCACAGTGATCAGTTCACATTTAAAAGTGTATACTTGGCTTTCCAGGAAGACAGTATAAACTTAGAAACAGATGTTCATAATATAACTTTTAAATGGGGTCGTGATGTGTCAGCAAGTTGTCAAGAAAAAGAAACGCAACAAACCGTTAAAGAGATAATGAAAAATACTTAAACAATAAAAAACAATATATATCAATATGAATAGTGATAAAGTTAAAAATACTAAAAAATATCAAAACGGTACAATATATTGTATTAGAAATAGTAAAACTAACGATTATTACATTGGAAGCACCTGTCAAAGTCTAAGTCAAAGAATGGTACAGCATAGAGGTGACATGAAGAAACAAAACGGTCAAAATACAATAATATATCCATTTATGTTAGAACACGGATATAACAACTTTTATATTGAGTTAATTGAAGAATGTCCCTGTGAAAACAAATGCCAATTAGAAAGGAGGGAAGGGGAATTGATAAGAGAGTTAAAACCAACTCTTAATATTAAAGTGCCAGGAAGAACACAACAAGAGTCTAAACAGGACAACCCCGAATATGTCAAACAACAAAAGGCAAATAGGAATAAATCATATCGTGAAAACAATAGAGAGAAAGTGTTAGAGAACAAGTTGAAGTACCGTGAAGCAAACCGAGAAGAATTAAGGGTAAAAGCGAGACAATATCGCGAAGAACATAGAGAAGAAGTTAATAGAAAACAAAGGGAAGCATACCACAAACAGAAAGAACAACAAAATATAAACTCATCCGATAATGGTGATAAGGAAACTCAGGAAACTATACGTGAAATAATGAAAAAATAGTATTTAAAGAGTAGATTTAACATAATTGCAACATTTAGTTTTAAAAGTTTAGTTTTATAATTTGGTATATATTTACATGGATGAAGGATTAGAAAATATTGTTAAAAAACTGAATAGGGTTTTAGAACATAATAAGAATATTTTAGAAATCTTACAAGAAATGGAAAAGAAGAAACCAGTAACAAACAGTTATCAAAGTAAAGAAGTAGATAGAACCAATGGCGAATATAAAAATAAGAAACAAGTGTATTTAAACAAACTCAACAACAAAGAGATAAAAGAGCCGAAGGCTTCAACTATGACATTTTATCAAATTGACTATGATGAGGAAACTCAACTTTATTCATAAAGTTGCATTTACTCATTGAAAACTAAACATAGTTTAGTTTTTAACGAGGAAACAGGGATTTTTATTCATAGATAATATTATCTAAATATCTTTCATAATGAACTTATTAGAGATGTTTAGCGGAACAGGTAGTGTTGGACTTGTTGCAAAGTCGCTCGGTTTCAATGTTATTTCATTGGATTTGAAAAATGCTGATATAAATACTGATATATTGAAATGGGATTATAAACAATTTGATAGGAACCATTTTGATTTTATCTGGACATCTCCACCATGCACTGAATACAGCAAAGCAAAAACTACGGGAATTAGGAATATAGAATATGCTAATAGTATAGTTTTAAAAACTATTGAAATTATCAAATATTTCAATCCTAAGTATTTTGTAATTGAAAATCCCCAAACCGGATTATTGAAAAATCAGGAGTTTATGGATGAGTTTGAATTCAAAGATGTAGATTATTGTAAATATGGAATGCCTTACAGAAAGAGAACAAGGCTTTGGAATAACATTACAACTTGGAAACCTAGAGATTTATGTAAAAAGGATTGTGGCAACATCAGGAATAATAAACATATTGAGACAGCACAATGGCTACCATCGGGCACTAAGGAAAAATGGGGAGACAATCCAACAATACATAAGCAGGAAGATTTATATAAGATACCTAGCGAATTAATTTGTGAAATCTTGGTGAGTGTGATGAACTAAGCACAACCAAAACATAAGACAACCATTGTCAAAAATGGTGACGTTTTCGCAATGTGGTTTCCTCAATGTGATTTTCACAATGTGGTTTTCGCATCGGGGTATGTGGTTTCCACAATGTGGTTTTCACATAGGGGTATGTGGTTTTCACATAGGGGTATGTGGTTTTCACATAGGGGTATGTGGTTTTCACATAGGGGTATGTGGTTTTCACATAGGGGTATGTAGTATGTGGTTTTACAATGTGGTTTTCACATCAAATAATAGTTGTCTCATAATTGTAATATAACTATAACATGTAAAATATTATATGTTATAATTATACTGTACTTATGGTTTGTAAAGATTGAATTATTATATTTTCTTAGTTTTCTTGTGTGCTTTGACTGTTTGGTTTTGTGGAACTATTATGTGAAAATGTGTTTTAGTCATATTTTTAAGTCTGAGTGAAAAATTTGCGAACAATGAATAAGGTAAAATGAAAAAATGAAGAATAACTTGAGTTTCTGAGAATTGGAAAAAGACTTAAAATATAAAATGACTAAGGGTAAACAAATAGTAAATTGAAATAGGTTAAGTAGTGAAAAAATAATGAATAAGGTGTGCATCTTTCTAGGAATTACTTAGAATGAATAAGGTTGTGATTTATTAACCTTATCTATTATTTGATACTTGGTTTTTCAATGTGTTTTTCCATTGGTTGATAGAAAAAATACAGAAATGTCAGTTCCTTCAAATCCCGTTTCTGTATTTTTTCCCCCGCCCCCGCCGGCCCCGGCCCCGGCCCCGGCCCCGGCCCCAGCCCCGGCCCGGCCCCGGCCCCGGCCCCGGCCCCGGGCCCCCGCCCGCACGCCCCGCGCGCGCGCCCGCACGCACGCACGCACGCACGCACGCACGCGCGCGCGCAGCGCACGCACGCGCACGCACGCGCGCGCGCGCACGCTGCGGCACGCACGCACGCCACGCCCGCGCACGCTTTGCACGCACGCCCGCCCGCCCGCCCGCCCGCCCGCCCGCAGGCACGCACGCACGCACACCACCGGGATGGATGACAGCGAGAACAGCAAGCCAGCAGCAAGCTGGAAGAACAGCAACGCGGCACCACCGGCACTCACCAGAACAACATGACCATCGCTCGGACAGCAATTGGCACCGGGACGAATAGCTGGGCACAGAACCATGCTGGAACAGTCACCATCACTGAGACAGCCAGGTCACTAAAAGGACGATACCGGGAAAGCAAACCGGAGCACAGAACACCACTCAAACCTCCGGGAAACCACCGAAACAACATCGAGTAGGACATACACACCGGGCACCACCGGCCAAAAACACTCCCACCACCCCCAACACAACCGGGCCAAGAGAAAACAGTCGCATGGACACTTTCCAGGTAAAAGAGTAACCCCATAGCTGGACGATACTGGGGACGAAAACTCCAGTGCCAGTGCCGCTCTCCCTTCACTAGCTTCCATTTGCTTAACCCCCCTGGAAAATAACAGTATAGATTCCCTTTGAAACCAGCAAGGGAAAACAACATCAAAAACAATAAGCACATGGAATGCTTCAAGGCGCTCGGGCAAGCTGTGAAAAGAAGACTCCTCTGCGCAGGAGGCTGACTGCTGAAGGCTTTTGCCGGTCGACGCGGCCCAGGCCTGAAGGGAGTGGAAGCAAATGCCGTGCGCAGCAGCGCTGGAGCAGCTACTCAGCTCCCTCAGCTTCCTTCACAGGAGCTTCGCAAGTGTCCGTGACCTGGGCTGGCGGTGATGCTGCTGTTGCCGAGCGGAAGGATTGGTTTGCACCTTTGCAAACCTTCCTGCTGCCGCTACAAACAGGCTCTTGCGAGGTCTCTAGCTGCCAGTCTCAAGCGCTTTGACACCTTTTCCTTCGCATCAGAGGCTTTGCCCACAGTGTGACCGGAGGCCGACTTGGCTCAGATTTGCTGACAAAGGACACGACTCAGCCAACAGCACCGCACATGCAATAACGCATGGCTACCGATATGCGCCAGTGGCTTGCAAATGAGGGGACATCCGCTTGCCGATTAAAAACGAATGTGATCTAAAACACCTCCCGCCCTCTTGATGCGGGCACAACAAGGAGAACCAAACATGAACTTTCTAAGATCATATCAGGACATGTTGTGCGCGCAATGCTTGCACATCGGTCCCTGAGCTGGCCTCGCCTTGGTCTTGCCTAATTTCATGTTGAGACCTACGGTCTGTTTGAGCACATGCCAACATCAAGTCTCTTGGGTTGTTGAGACAACAAGATTAGTGGACCTCCAAAATGGTTAGTTTCCATTGCGTTTCTCTTCAAAGCTGGAATATCTCTGCAGCCTGTGTCTTACTTGGCCGAATTTGTACAACCAGGGTTGTTGGTCAGACGCACCTCGTCCCTATACGTGACATCAAGCCGCTCCTGTTGGCAGCTTATTCATTGCAAGCCATGTATTTCTGTTGTTTCGCTGGCAAAAAATACTTGCCAGCTGGTATGTTGGAAACAACCTTGTTTTCACCCTAGAAACTCTAGAAACTATGGTTGCTTCCATCTGTTGTGATTCAAAGAAGTCAATACCAATGATCACAAAACTACATTTCCGCGAAGGCTTCGTTTAGACTTTTACAAGACCTACTTGCGCCTATTCCATTTTCCTTATACGAACCTGGTCAGTGGTCGCTCACCTGCAAGTGCAATGAGTTGTGAACATTTAGTGAGTCCGCCACATACCTCCTATGCCCCTCCCAAAATGAAACACACGACCGCTTGATATCTTGAATGACACTTATTTGTCAGATTCCCCTTGTCCATGCCCCAGGCTGTTGGGCCTCCAGCTCGTCAAAATCGGGTCACTTATCTCCTGGCCTCGGCATGGCCAGATTGCGCCGCCTGGACACCCAGCTTAACCTTCGACCTTGAGCGATACTAAAACCCTCGAAAGGGTCTGCTTCTTTTACCTTCCTTTCAGCATTCAGAAGAAGCTCCCAAATGTTGACTTGAACAAACATCCTGGTGCGTTTCTCAAAGTACTTGAAACACATATCGCAGCTCCCGAATGGAAAATCTTTACTGGAGGGTCTTTTGGGTCGTGCTCCTTCAATTGAAGAAGGCTCGTAAATCGGAGGTTGATGGCCCTCTCTCAAAAGGCTGGATAGCGAGCATCACTTGAAACCCTCCGCCATCAAGTGATTTCAGGAGTGCAGAATTCATTTGGGCACTTGGCCCCTGAAACATTGCGTGTCTGAGAAAACTCAATACGGAGTGTTTTTTAGGGTTGGATTTGTAACTTCTTAAAACCCTGGAAAAGTCAAAATCACCACGGTTTGCAGACTTTGTTCTTCTCTCGACAGCGAGACTATTTAGTCTATGCGCCTCCCATGGCCGAGCACATAAGTTGTAAGAGACCATGTGTACATATTAACGGATACGTTCTGCATATCGTTGTTTGCAAAATAGGGATCGGTAACCACATAGAAATTATAGTCTGAGAAGCGCAGGGTTTGTCTGGCTAGACGCCTGGTCGGAAGCGCGCTCCCATCTCATATCCAATGTTCAACGATCGGCAGCAAAGCTCTTTCAGAAACCCCACTAATAAGGTCGTTCAAAAAGAAGGGTCCAAACCGATGCCCTCCTGGCACAGAAACCCCAGGGACCTATATGAAGGCGTGCTTCTGTTGGCTGCGGTTGAAGGAAAGCCTCGCAAACATTTGTGCTGCATGGGGAAGTTTTGACCGTCTGGTCTGACCGTAGCACAATCCAGGGACCCGACACGTGGACCACTTGAGAGCATACCCGGCCTCAATGTGCTTCTTGCCTTCCCATCACAGCTTGGTCCTCAGCAACGGGTGTCATGGAACGGTCCAAACTCAGTCGCGGACGGCCATTTGGGCGCAGCCGGTACAGGGCTTTGCCTCAAGAATGAGAACATGATCCTGCTAAAAAAAAGTCCGAGCTCCAGGCCTCAGTATTCGCAAGGCTCCAAGAATATCCCAGCGAGCGTTGAACAAGCGCATGCCTGTGGCCCAGGCGAGGCACAAGTGCCGACTGCTACCTCTCCAGCTGCACATGGCTACAAGCATGGCAGACAGGTTTAAATGCAAATTCTCGCCAAGTCCCTTGTGGTGCTCTGGGGAGATTCACCATATTACTTGCTTGCTCAGCGGAGTGTAAAAACCAGGCGTTGGCCAACATCCTCCGAACAGGCTGCTAGCATTTGAGCACTTTGAGCTGAAGTTGGGACCAAACACGAGTCCCACGCCTTGTTACGCGATGGATGTCTAACACCCACTCTCCTATAAGTATAAGGGATTTGGTGCCGGTGTGTAGTAGCTGTCGCTCATATGGGTGTGGCTTTTAATTGCTGACCCGGTGCAGATCCTTACGTCTGCCAAGCCTTTGTGAGGGCCTTCCCCCCTCCGCGTTTGTTTGTCGCTCCATTCACGCGTCAGCACGGGGCATCTGAGCTCTGCACAAGAAATCCCCCGACGGAAGCAACCAGTCCACTGGACTTCGCAGCGGTGTGAAAACGGCAACCCAGTGCACTCGGACCGGGGTCCTGGTGGATTTTCAGTCACCAAGAAAGCCGGGAATTCACCAGGCATTGCAAAGTGCGAATAAGATGGCTGCATTCGGCACAATGACAGGTTCGGCTGCCATGAAACTGATGTCTAATAAACATGAACTCAGAAGTCTTCCGAGGCTGGGTGGGAAAGAAAGTGTCGCGTCCGAAAATAGAGCTGAAAAGCAGCCAGTGCCTTGGACACGACTGAGAAGCTCCTAACTAGGCCACCAACGAAAAGAAGGCGGCTGCTGCATTGCAGCTTAATGTATAGATTAGATTTCGTATCTATCTGCTCATCCATGCCTTGGACAGCAGGATCGACACATATTGAACATGCAGCGTGCGCTGAACACATCAAATCGATGTGGGAGAAACAACAAACTATGACAAAAACCTGCTGTCCCCCGGTGGCTTGATTTTGACCCATACCCAGATTCTGGAAAGTCATAAACAAGGTGGTGACCAAGAGTCAGTCCTGTCTCCTATTCTGCGACGGCATCACACACAAACTGCCCAAGATTGCAGCCGGTATCAGCAGACTATGTTGGAGCAACTAGTGCGGATCATTGTTGGTCAGGTAGTGTCACTCAACCAGTCCTGTCACAAAGTTGCGAAAGCCTGCTGAGAAACCCGAGCGGGCACAGAAAACGTTCCAACGGCATGCCGGCTTTGATGGCCCAAGGATGACAGAGTAGGCCTTTGACAACTGGCGGTCACTGGAGGAGCTTAAAGAGTCGTATGAGCGACATATAGTCTTGCGCAAAGATGAGAGGAAGAACGAATGAGTCCAGGGAAAAACATGCGTGCTCATGCGGCGAGGGAAAATAGATCACGAACAAGGGTGACTCTCTGTGTGTTCTGGCGTCTCCGCAGCTACCTCTGTCGCGACGCCTGACGGAAGGCGGGCTCAGGCCGGGCTCGCAACGGGTGCGGAACGCGCGCAGCCCAGGTCCATCATTGGCACTCACGCGCGCACTGTTCGCGATGTCAGCTTTGCGTGGCAATCGAGACACTTTGGCAGCCTGAGATGTTGATTTCGTGGCAGGCGCAGCACTTTCGAGAGGTCAGGTGCTGTACAGATTTTCGGCAGGTGCGGCACGTTTGCACGAGTCAGGCACAAACTGCGTGGCAGGCGCAGCACTTTCGCAAGGTCAAGTGCAGATTTCGTGGCAGGCACAGCGCTTTTGCAAGGTCAAGTACAGATTTCGTGGCAAGTAGACAGATAGATAGATAGATAGACAGATAGATAGATAAGATGAGATGAGATTAGATTAGAGAAGATCTAGATAGATAGTTAGATAGATAGATGAAAGGATTGACGAAAATCCGCCGACATTGTTCGGCGTGTCGGATACTTACTAGAGGATACAGGATAACCCCCCCTCCCCCCTACCCCCCCGCGCGGGCCGGTGTCGCAAAACAGGGGTCCCAGGCTCGATTCCCCCTGACGTCCTCTTTGCGAAAACGCTGGAAAAACCGTGTTTGTTTGCAGGAAATACTGGGGAGCAAAGGGGAAACGCAAGAAAGTGCAAGGAAATGAGGGGAGGAAATAGGAAGTTGACATGACAAGAAAGCAACGGCAAATGAAAGGGAAACACAGGGACATGAAAGGAACAGAAATACAAACAAGGGGAGTGCAGGGGGAATGACAGGGAAACGAAGCACAATGAAACCAATCATACATACATACATACATTGCATGGCATTGCATTGCATTGCATTACATTACATTACATTACATTACATAAATACATACCATTACATTTCATACATACATACCTACATATATACATACCTACATACATACATACATACATACATACATACATACATACATACATACATACATACATACATACATACATACATACATACATACATACATACATACATACATACATACATACATACATACATACATACATACATACATACATACATACATACATACATACATACATACATACATACATACATACATACATACATACATACATACATACATACATACATACATACATACATACATACATACATACATACATACATACATACATACATACATACATACATACATACATACATACATACATACATACATTACATACATACATACATACATACATACATACATACATACATACATACATACATACATACATACATACATACATACATACATACATACATACATACATTACATACATACATACATACATACATACATACATACATACATACATACATACATACATACATACATACATACATACATACATACATACATACATACATACATACATACATACATACATACATACATACATACATACATACATACATACATACATACATACATACATACATACATACATACATACATACATACATACATACATACATACATACATACATTACATACATACATACATACATACATACATACATACATACATACATACATACATACATACATACATACATACATACATTACATACATACATACATACATACATACATACATACATACATACATACATACATACATACATACATACATACATACATACATACATACATACATACATACATACATTACATACATACATACATACATACATACATACATACATACATACATACATACATACATACATACATACATACATACATACATACATACAACATACATACATACATACATACATTACATACATACATACATACATACATACATACATACATACATACATACATACATACATACATACATACATACATTACATACATACATACATACATACATACATACATACATACATACATACATACATACATACATACATACATACATACATTACATACATACATACATACATACATACATACATACATACATACATACATACATACATACATTTCATACATACATACATACTGTCAAGAGACGGCAAGGTGACGTCCCGTGGGACGCTATGCACCGAACCCTCAAGCTGTAATACCAACCACGTAGAAAGGTGTATACGGACGATGCCGTTATAGCCGAACCCGTGTAAACGTTGTAAGGGAAGAAGGAATGATAGTCACAACAGTGGTCCTGACAAATGCAGCGCAAGCGAAGTGTTTTCCGCTCTCAATGCCGATCACGTATGTATACAGTCACACATCAGATCTTGAACCTTGATTGTGTCTTGAGCCAAATGGCGATCAATGGAACTTGGGAAGCAACACCAACAAGGACCTCAGAACTGCTACCCAATTTCGGCACGGGGCCTAGAGGGTTTTAACATCCCCCATTTGGGTCGCATTGTTCATCATGCGGTCCAAACACCACAAAACGTTCCACTGGCCACGGCTTCAGCTACTAAATCGTGTCGTGCATTCTTTTACTTGTTATCACTACACCGTCCATTCGTTGTGAAACATGCCGGGTTCGATTGTACGAAAAGTGAAACATTCATCCATCAATCGAAGCGCACTTCCACATGCAGGTGTATACAATACACAATCGTCACGTCATTTGACCACCAACGAACAATCCAGCTGCCGCATTTGCGCATCGCGCAGCTGTCATCCATAAATGGGTTGGCCACAAAAGTCCATCAGAGGGGCCTGCTCGTGATCGGTCTGCATATTTCCGGCAAAGAAACATCGGTGAGTAATCAATGCAAATCATAGCCATTCCAGATACCATGGACAATGCATAAATAATGAAAAGATATCATCTATAAGGTAATAGTTCCATCCATGAATATCCAGAGCGTCATAGTCATCGGAATATGTAACCATGTACACATCCAGTCATCTTGGACACATGAATATAAATCATGACATAAAGTCGTTCCGCCGCGATAGTGTCGATGTGACGCAAGCAACAGATGGGGACTGACCCACATCGTACCGCAATCATCATCTTCATGAAGTATACCTGTCCCCAATGGACAGCCTATGGGTACGTCGACGGAACTCCTCGTCCAAGTTCTTCTGGGCTTCTCGTGCCCGGACACACTTCTTGTTGTGATCCTCTGGCAACCAGTGCCCTTTCCGAAGGCACCAATCCAGCAGGGGTATGTCGCACTTGTTCGGGTCGATGGCCGAGATGATGGCGCTCACGTTGACCGTGTAACCGTTCTTGCCAAGGTTCAGGCCATCCCTCACGAATGATATGTACTTACAGTTGAAAGCCAGTGCAAAGCATCTGAAAATAATATCACCCACCGGGTGCACTCGGTCCTTGACCAGGAGCTTCATTTCTTCCTTGGTGACATCGAGGATTCTCGCTGCTATCCACAGCTTGTAGAATGTGTAAAGTCCCTCGCATTTGCACACCATCATACGAATATAATCTTCTCGCTCCTCAACCGATCGGAAGGATCTTGTCCGGACATTCTCCGATTGAGAAATTTTCTTCGCTGTTGACGGCAAGAGTATACCTTCCTGATCTTGATCGGTGATGTTGGGGTACCTCTTGAAGTCATTGTGATAAGGGCAGCCCGGCCTCCCTTCGAGTCCGGCATTCATCGTTCTCTCCTCACCACCTTCAAACATCCCCCACATCTTGGACATCTGGAGTGCGATAAATCCTGCCATGTACTGAGCCTCACGCGGCTCGTCAAGGCAGATCGCCATCCGTTGGGAACTTATAATGTCCCGTGACGCCAGATCGGTGTCGCGGTAATGCCAACCGCTGTCTTCTTCTTCTGACGCATAGCCGGATGTATATCCTTGCGTGTCCATATCGTCATCTTCTCCCGGAACTTCCTCCGTTTCGTCATCATCTTCCTGTGCTGCCGCATCGTGGTTAGCTTCTTCCTGTGCACGCCTGGCATCTCCAGAGACGTTGGGGTTTTGGTTGTCCTCCTCGTCATCGGAGTTGATGTGAATGTAGTATCTTCCGATGGAGATCAGTTGTGCCTCGCACTCCAGGCATAAGCAGAAGCAGGTGGGGATCGCGGTCGCACATGATGGACATATCCGGCACCTCAGTCCTTCCCATGTCTCATCATTCAGGATGACGACTTTGCTGATTTCGTCCCGGACCTCGTTGACCTGTGCGTTGAACTCCTCCATCTTGTTGATTCGATAGAGTTCGCAGGCACGATTAACCATGTCAACGATGTAGTGCAGATTATCGGCACCTGTCTCAGTCTCCGGCATCCTCTCGCTGATCTTTGTGACGTTCTGGAGGAACATCGCAGCCGACTCTTGGGATGAGTTGACGAAGCCAGGGCAGATCTCGTTCTCCACACACTTCGAGTACGCCCTCTTGATGTCAACGTACTCCAGGCGTTTCCCTCCGTTGCTTTTGCCAATCCAAATGGACTTGACCTCATAGAACGGGATCACGTCAAAGACCATGAAAGTCCCATTAGCCGCGACTCCAGCTCCATACCGCGCGAGGGTTGCACTGGGAATATAGATGATCGCAATCGGATCCCCTCTCCTCACGTTCCGTAGCGTTGTCTTCGTCGCCACGTTCATCTCATCCCATGGAGCAAACGCCCCGAAGTGCAGTGCTAGCCTGTTGCCGCCATCGATTCCGCCGGGGACTAACCCACAGCGTACGATGCTTGGCAGGTTTTCCACATACGTCACATGGAATGCTCCTCCGAGAGAATCACCCATTCTTGCGGAATACCTATTCGCCAGTGCGGATGAGCTCATGAATCCAAAATCACTGTGACCAGTTGTGACTCGGATGCACCAAGGTCTGTACCATCCATCGCATCTGTTGAACATCCTGTCGATGTCGTCCCGAACCATGCCGGCTTTGGCCATTTCTTCCCTGGCCGCCCTGGTGTCATTCGGGTTCATGATGCTCGGAAACCTTGCTGCCAGAACCTGGAATCTCGATTTTCTGCTTCCGGATTCCTGCCACTTGATCACCTCCATGATGCCCATGTATCGTTTCGCTCTCGTGGTGTATGGTGGGAATATGTCGTTGTTCCGGTCGTCAATGACAGCATCAATGTCGACCCATCCACCTTCGTCGCACCTGAAAGCACTTCCTCGGCAGCTGCCGATCTTGTGTCGAAGGACTCTGCATAGGTCGTGCGATAGCTGGTTTGCTTGGTCCCTTGTAGCAAATACCGAGCGATCATCACCAATCCTGCATAGTGGAGCACCGTCGAAAGGAGCAATGCAGAAGTTGACACTCTTGCCAAGTTGCATCACGTCCACTTGCTCAAGGATTGCACCTTTGGGAAAGTATTTGGGGTCAACGATGGACGCATACGCCCATGGCAAGTGCACATCACTCACATCGCCATACTTCGGGATGTAGCACGGGATGGTGTCGCATCCCATCTCAAGCGTCTTCTTGAACGTCCTGCTGTCCCCGCACGGGTTGTAGGTGAGGTCGACGCCACCACATTGTAGTTCTCCTCCCTCAGCCGTGTCAGCCATCTCCACCAAGTTGATGGTGTAGCTGTACATCTCAATTGTTTCTTTCCCTGCTTGTCCTCCTCTCTTTCTTTCCTTGGATGTTGATGAGGA
The DNA here is from genome assembly GCA_963377175.1 of Effrenium voratum. NCBI lineage: Eukaryota > Dinophyceae > Suessiales > Symbiodiniaceae > Effrenium > Effrenium voratum. The sequence continues at coordinate 92,284 of CAUJNA010000552.1, read as the reverse complement.
CGGCTCCTCCGTATCCCCCATGTCTTCATCAGATGAAACGGGGTCGCTGCTGAGTAGCTCACGGAGCATCTTCATCGCCTTCTCATTTCCAGCAGCCTCCTCAATGTCCTTGCAGTCGCCGTCGTGGGCCAGGTTCGCGCACTTCTTGCAGATCCCCATATCTCCCATGCACTTCTCCATTGACTCCAGGAATCCTAGTGCCGCTCTCCGCCCGTCGATCACTCGCTGCTTCTTGTCTTCCTTCTCAGCATTGGGCTGAGAATTTCTGCTCGGGTCTGGTGCTTGACCAAGACCCTCATCTTCGCCCTCCGTGGCCTTTCTCTTGGAACCTTGTGCAGAGGGCTCGGTGACCAGGGATCGTGGATGTCTGGGCTTGACCTTGTTCATGATGTCAAGCACCTCCTTCGTGGGCACGCCGAGCTGTGCGGAAGGTCTGTTCCGCTTTCTGTTCTGGCCCGTCGTGTGGGTCACGTTCCCGGCGAGGTGTCGCACTATTGACTGCTCGAACTCCCTCTTGATCTTCCATGCATCCTTCCACAGTGGCAGTTCGTGCTGGAAGTACGACATCACCTCGAAGAACCCCAATACCATCTCGACGACGTCTCCCAGGGATTCCTCGTTTGTAGTTTGTCCCAGGAGTTCATACATCGTCCCTTGGTCGAGCACACTCTTGATCCAGGACGAATATGCCACATTGCCGAGATCCTTGTCTATCAAGAAGATGGACATCCTCTCCTCGACTCCCTCGGAATTCTTGCACGCGATCACATCCCGGGATGCACACAACTGCTTCCCGTGACCGTTGTTGTAGAACTGCGCTGCTTGATCCACAGTCATGCTCACGAATCCCACGTGGGAAAGCTCCTTCTTCAGCTTAGAATACACGAGCTCCCGTATGATCGTGATCATGGCCTGGATGTTGTTGACGTCCACCATGAGGTTTTGAAGGTCGGGGATTGCCACCACGCATTCCGCGAAGAGGCGCGTGTGCATTTTCTTCCCCTCGATAGACCTTGCAATACCGTTCGTGTCCGCGTTCCAGTTCGCGCAACAGTTCACGCAAGAAGTGGGATTGAACTTCGAGTTCGGTCCGAGCACCTTCGACTTGCTCATCTGCATCTCTTTAGCGCAAAGTTCGCAGATAAACTTGCTGAGCTCCGTGACCGTATACCATCGAAGACGTGGATCACCGACATCGGCTTTCCCAAAAGCATCCTGTTCGCCGTGTCCTTCATCTTGCTGTTCTTGTTTCCTCTTCGATTGTGCAGTGAAGGTCGGCTTGTACTCGAACTTCACCTTCGACTCTTCCATGTTCTTCGGGATGTTGAATCGAAGGTCGGGCTCGTTTATGCAAGTCTCCTCCAGTTCGCGCACAAACGCGTTGCTTGGTGCGACCGCATCGATGGATTTCTCAATCAGCAGTCGCTTCAGGAGGAAATGTTGCAAGTTCGAGCTCCCAGGGATCTTGTAGTTCTTTCCTGTGAGCGCATGGACCACGCGCCACAGGCGATCGTTCTCGGTCACCAGCGCGCCTGCCGCCTTGCAGATCTCGCTAACCTTGTTGGCGATCGTCCCCAAGTCCCCTCTTCCACCATGGAAAGCAACATCGCGATTCACGCACACCACGACCAGGCCCTTGCATGTGTTGACGAGGTCAGATATCGCCTTCTGCAGGGAGTCGATGATGGGGTTGGCGGTCACCTGCCATCCGCATCCTCTCATGCACACCCAATCATATAGCGACATCCAGATGTGCACCGACATTGGTGAGTCATCCATGTCTCGCCTCCGCCGTTCAGCGATGAGCTTATCCAGCTTCTGCAATCGGGAGATGATATTCAACGTGTCGTTGGGTGAGGAGACTTGCTCACTCGACCCATAGTATGATCTCTCCTCGATGTTTGTCCATCCCTGTTCGTTGACCATCATCTGGAAGGTCTTCGTGCTCCCTTTCGAGTTGACGGCCCTCAGGGGCCAATCCAGGACCAAGAAGCTCTTCTTGTGGATCATCATGTCGCGAATCGTCGCCTCACCAATGGGGCTCCTCTTCTGCCTATTGATAATCCGGTTCAACTGTCCAGGTGCGTTGTCCGGGTTCTTCTCCGCCTGAATCAACGCGTTGATGGCTTTGGCGCCCGGAAGGCGTCCAGTAATCAGGCATCCTGTTTGGGCACACAAGAAAGCATATAGCTGTAGCCATGCCGCATTTCCCTTCCCAACATAGGAAAGGATAATCTTCTCCGCGCTGGTCTTCTCCTCGAGTGCAATAGCGAAGAGGTCAGGCATCTCAGCATACACTCCCAATATGTTGCGTTCTTGCCTTCTGCGAGACACGGCCCAAATACAGTTTGTATGATCGGGTACCCTGTATTGTTATCTATGTTGAACTTCACATTGACAGTCGCGCCGCTCAAAGTAATACCCCCTTCGAATGAAGTGTAGGTATCATGTCCAGCAGTTGGGTTGATAATTACCCATCTGTCGTCGTCACCGCCAGAGTTCATTCGGAAAATGGAGTCGATGATCTCGTTGTCGATCTTGACAGCATCGCTGGCTTGCGACCCCCCACTTGGAGCTCCCGGCTGGGGGACTGACCCACCAGCGGTTTGACTCCTTTGTCCGGAGCTTGATGCCGACTTCTGCTGTCGCTCCGTCTTCCGCGGCGGCTCCGTCTTCGATGAGCCCATCACCCACCATGTCGGCTCTTCCCCAACCACGAAATCCTCGGGGTACTTCTCCAGTTCCCTCTCGATTTCATGAATCGTGCAGTATTTATTCTGGAAGAATTCGATCATGACGTCCTTCTCGGCCTTCTTCTCGATCTCCTTCATCCAGCTTACCCACTTGCGCCGATCTTGGTTCTCAGCGGCCCTGTCAGCCGCGTGCGGTGCCAAACTGATGGAGTTGATGTTCATCGCAGGCAGCTTCGACTCATAGATCATGTCGATGCACCATAGGAAATCCCTGGCGTACTCGATCTCGCGGTAGAGATCGTTCAGCTCCCTTTTGTCTGGACGGAAATAAGCAGTATACGACTGATCTTTGGAGTCCTTCTCACCGAGTAATGGCTGCAATCTCCTCATGATGAACGATACGCACATGAGCGAATTGACCGCCCCGATGCACGCGTCAGAGATGTCACTGGGGGTTGACCCACAGATCATCCAGCGCAATAGATTGTTCTGGCTGGCGTTCTCATCCCTCCTCAGTGCATATGCGAGGTTCTTCATCGACGCATGCAGCTCATTCTGGTAGATCAACCCAAGGTCCCAATTCTTCTGGTAGTCGTCCTTGGAACCACGACCGTGGAAGTCGATCTTGGGAGCCTTGATCACGCCCAACGTGAACACTTTCCCCCAGTTCCGATCTCTGTACTTTGCAATTCTCCGATCGTGCCTCTCAAACTCTGCAGTCGTCTGGAACTCCTCGGAGCTCCTCCACCTTCTCGATGATGATGCCCTAGATGACTCGTCGCTGATGAATTCTTTGTACACCTCCCCAACCGGGGTGTCCTGGTGGAATGCAGCTTTGAACGACCGTTCATCGTTGTCCTCGGCCACGCCCAATGCGAGATCCCAGATGTTCGCGATTGATCTCAACATATCCGCCCCTTCTATGCAATACTTGGTTACGTCGAGCAACTCGGGGTTCTTCGCTAGCATCGTTGCCTCACCGCAAAGTTGGTTCAGCGCCGACACGATCTTCTTTCCCTTGCTGCAGAATTCCCTCCATCCAAGCATACATTCGTCGGCAGAAAGCTGTCCGAAAACTTTGCTGATGAACTCTAAGGCAACCCTCATAGACTGCCCTTCACCTTTCATCATCCCGCGGCCCTTGGCAGAGTAGTACGCAGAGTATGCATAAATAGCGGGGACGCCGATGTCCTCGATCCACTTCACGCACATACCCAGGTCGCTGCTCATCTCCATCCTCTTGGGTATCCTCTTGCCTTCCTCGATGGCGTTCTTCACCAATTTCCCAAGAAGATTGCTGCTTGCCTAGATTTCCCGACAGGCACGCAGAAGAACTCATTCGTGTTGACGACATTCGGATTGGCAGTCATCTTGATGATATTCTCCAGAACCAGGAAAACCCAAAATAAGCAGCTGCAAATGAAGCCACGGAATTGTCCCAATACGATCCCAGTTTCAGATTGAGGTGATGAACTCGTCCAGCTCCTCCTTGAAGCTTGGGGTTCGGGACTGACCCAGCTCCCCGTATGCACCAGAGGTTCGGGACTAACCCAGCACCTCGGTTGTGCAGTTGGGGTGGTGCAGATTTCGCTCGCAGTAGCTTGGTGCTTCCGCGATCTCCCTCGCGTAATGCAAGCAAGAGCGAGTTTCAATGGTGCCGGCTTGAGGCACCTTGCTCGAGCACGAAAACGGCGAAGGATCACACCCACAATTATTGACGTGTACAACTGGGTTTCTTTGGTTTCACGACCAGCACAAGGTCCATGCTCATGGTTTCCATTGCATTTCTTAGACAACGAGCCACCAAGTTCAAAGTTCCATGAGACAACTCTCCATGGTTTCTTGATTGGCATGGGTTTCTTTGCATATCTTTGTTTCAAGCCATAGCGACACCCATCAAACTCGTGACTAGTCCCATCATGCACAACCTCATGCAGTCTCTCATCTTTCCAATAATCACAACTTCCAGGCAACTCAAACAAAATCGCAGCTCGTTTTGTCATGGCATGCCGTTTAATTTCAACGAACCGTTCAAACAATCTCCAAAATTCTCTTTGTTTGGCCTCGATTTTCTCTGCGGTGTCAATTCCGCGAGTCTTGTTGAGGCGTGCCCATGATGATCCCCCCGTGCAAGGCCCGGCGAAGAACAACAAATCGGAAGGTTTGGTAAGCACATGTCTGGCGATTCTCCCCCCGTACTCGCTCAGTAAGTCATCAACCAGAGTTATGGTGACAACCTGCGGCCCGTCATGGCGGGCAAGAGCAGTGAACCAGTTACGTGGTTCGGAACATGCCATCAGCACGATGGGCCGAGCCAAGTCAACACTGTAAAGAGTGACGACTGTGCGAGTTCTCATACCAGGAAGCGAGACATGAACAGGAGCGCGAAGCACACCACCGTCATGTTTGACCATCGCGAGTTCAACACCCGGCGCTAACTGTGGCTTGTGCTTCACCGCAATGCGATACGGAACAAAACAACGACCAGGGACAAGCTGCTCGTGATTGATATGCAGACAACGCATGAGCAATTTCAATCGGAGCAACGTTTCCAAAGCAAGGTCGTTAACACACTTCAACTCTATGCGCTCGTTCGACAGTTCTTCAACAAATGCGGCCAGCACGGACTGCATGTCAACATCCCCGGACCCGACGTGAATTGGTCGTGGCCGTGGAGACCGTTCCCGCGCCGGTGCAGCGACCGGTACGGGATGAAACTGCCAAACTGCGCGTTCAACCCAACCATCAATTCGCACACATTGTAGCCCCGGGTCAACTCTATCCTCAACTTTGAGCCATGACCCATTCTTCAGAAACCAAGTGGAACGAAGCCACTTGCTCCCAAACGGTGTCATAACCGCGAGTGGAGGTTTCACACGCATCAATCTGGGTCCCTTGGCAACAACAACCGGATCATGTCCCTCATGCTCATGCAATCCCTCTTTAGATGTTAATCCAGACCACCACAGGTCTGGGGGCATGATCGGAATGTGTGTGTACGGAAATGTTGGAACTCCGTCAACTGTCCCCGAAGCAGTCTGCATGGTCCCCTTTATGGGATCACACGTAGGTGTGAGCGCCTTGAGGGTATCCGGGTCAGACAGCAAGTTCGGGTCGAGTAGACCAATCTGCAAACATGCATGTTTCCATTTTCGTCCATCATTGAACGCCTTGGTGTAAATGTCAGCCGCCATTCTGTCGGTGACCTCATACGCCAAGTACATGTAATCACGTGTGAACATCTCATGCATCCACGAAATGCTAACACCATGGCTTCTCTCAAGGTGGCGCATCGTGGGGTTTCTCCCCGATCGCACGACACCGATCATAGCCTTGTTATCGTCATAGAACACAAAGTTCGGTGACTTCTTGAGAATCCGCTCTACCAGCTTGAGAGCGGGCATACCCATCGATCTCATGGCAACATCGGCCGCAACAATCTCGGCCTCGGGAGTGGAGTGACTCACACAACCCTGTCTTTTAGAGCTGCCAGACAACGGAAACCGGGTATTAGGCCCTTGTATATTCAAGTGTCCACCGGAGGTGGAACGCAGCGAGTCAATGCATCCCGCAAAGTCAGCGTCCGCATACAAGGCCAAGTGCACATCATCCATAGGGTCTCCAACCCAACCGACCATGCGCCAATGTTTAGTGTGATGCACATAGCACATCAAATGATGTAAACCCCGATCATCGGAGTCAGTCCACCTATGCACATTCCGTGCCAGGCGATTCACTTGCCGCAACAAATCGAAGCGAGCAATCCGCGCGCCGTACAGCAACTTCATCAGTACGCTAGCGGCATGCGGAGCGAGGTGTCCACGCACGGGCTCCTTCATGGCCAACTCAGGAGTCCCTCCCCGTTGGTCCGGCACTGTGGCAGAACCGTCGGTGGGCACAAGATTGTTACACCAATTGCACACGACTGACGGCCCCTCTCTGGCAGGCTTCCGTGAGACGTGATTCTTTGTTTCTTCATGCAACTCAGGAGTGACAACCTTATTCAACTTCACGTCGCCCGCCACTTCAAGATAGCGGTCGACACAGGAACGTAGGAACTGTTCCATATCATAGGTCACCGTTGTTACTCGGTGTCCGTTCCCGAGAGTGACGTTTCCCTTGCTTTGATTGCAACCAAGGTACATGTCAAGTCCAGTCTCGGGTTCAATCTTCAAACGTGTACGCAACATGCTCCACCCTTGGGCAAGGTTCTTCTGCGGCCCTGCCATTTTGAAGTCGTCGACATACACAACCAGAACAAGCTGGAGCTTTTCATGAATGTACACTGAAGGCCATTCTTCGCCGATGGGCTCAAAACCAACGGCACGCACCGACTCATCGCAGTGCTGCTCCCAAAATGTTCCCGCATCTGGGTGTCCGTACAGCGCCTTCCTCAACGGGACGACTGGTCTTCTGTACTTATCCCATTTGCATTCACTTGGCACAGCCTCCGGTGGCAATTCAATCCAACACGGCGTGCCTCTCAAGGTGGCCTGTATGTACGCCTGAACAGCGTCGGCCATCTGCACATCCCAGCCATCATGACAACCCAGAAAATCCGCCCAACGCGAGGCTTCAAATGAAGCAGGAGAGTTCCCCAAATCTTGAAACATCGCAGCTTCAAAGCTTTGGTTCTTCACTTGGTTCCCCAGCAACACGCCTCTACCCTTGAACTTCCTCTTAGGATCACCAACAGGCAACTGTGAGTGCTTTTCAACGCAAATGCCATGTGCGCGAGCCATGTGTATCTCTTCCCCTTTCGCTTTTGCTTCTCTGGCTACAGCGTCATATTCACGCACCGCGCCAAGATCGAAGACGCCCTGGTCGATTAATCCCGACCATTCCTTTTTCATCGATGCCAACGCATCAGGGTTAGTCAACATCTCTTTCCGGCCTACCGGCCTGGATACTAAAGCGTCGAAGAATCGTACAACTTTCGCAGCTTTCTCTCTGTGCTGTATTCGCTCAGAAGTCACGCACGGCATCGATGGGTACTTCTTGGCTTCACCGTCCTCGCCTATCGCAGGCATTGCGAGTGGCACTTTTCCAGAAACTATCTCAGCAGACTCCTCCCATTCATACCAGGTGAGGTCCGTCGATTCGTCGACCGATGGATCCGTCCCCGATGCTGTCTCAGCTTCGTCTTTATGACTCTCCATGACTGATGCAACCGCCTTCGTCCAGTTTGGAGTCGACTTTGATCGCTCCTCAGACTTGAACTTCCAGGCATAAATTACTACCAGACACTCAAATTCTTTCTCAAGCTGAACGTTTCGTCTCATGACGTCTTGGGACTGTTTGGAATCCATGAGAACAACCACCCCGTCGACAGGATTAACAACAATCCTGACCCATTCAAGCTCAGCCAAGTGCTTCCCATCCATTGGGTTCTTGATCTTTGATATGTTCTTCCGCAATCCCCAATTGTACTGCCATTCTACTCCACCCCAGCGGTTCCGAAGCATCGCTCGAATTCTCTTACCACCGGGCATCTGTAATGTCCGTGCCTCTGCCGGCGCGGAAATATCAGACTCTTTACTCTTGGGATCTTCCTCTTTCCTTTTGCCACCGCCCTTCACTTCGGCCTTCTCTTCCTTGGTGTAATATTTACTCATCATCTTCCATTCTTCAGGAGTGAACTCCGGAGGTCTCGATGTCTTCATTAACCTGAATCCGTCCTTCCCGACAGGATACGGTCTTCCGGCCTTGTCGATTTTAACCTCCTTGCCGTCGTCGTTGACGTACGTGATGCCATCCCCGGGTAGCCCAACTGACACGTGTGGAAGGTCGGACTTCGCAATCTTCTCATCGCCCTTGGAGTGTCCATCTCCTTTCCCTTTTGAAGAGCTCGGTCTAGCATCTTCTTCTCCTGCATGATCCCCCCGACCTCCGGCGAGTACCTCCGGGCCATCGTCGAGCAGTAGACCAGCGATCTGATCGACCTCATCGTCAAGCAGTCGCTTCTCGTCACTCTGCAGCAATTCAGGCTCGTAGTCCTCATCTTCGATCAGGCGGTCACGCGCATCCAGACCGATTGCATCGATAGACATCTCTATCCCTTCCAAAGTCTCGTTGGCAACCTTGTACTTCTGTTGTATTGGGAATGTCAGAGGAGATTTCAGAATCATCCTCTCCGTCTGATGTGGCATTCTCAACCGAGGTGGAACCTTTGCCTTCTTGATGTTCAGCTCTGCACCCGCAAATGCAGTAAGTGCCCAAGCACGATACTTGTTTGCCCAATGCATACCGGTGCTCAACACATATCCAGCAAATATACCAGTTTCCCCTCTCGGTTCGAACTTCTCCCTCTTCCCCCTCGTGCTTCACTCGGCTTGAAGTCCACTAGCGCACCAAAAGGTATCTTCTCGCCCTTGAACTCCTCGCCATGCAGTCTCATCCATGCACTCGATCCATTCACCTCTTCGATGTTCATGAGGTGGCACAGAGTGGTGATGGCCTGCACCCAATAACACGTGGGTAGACCGGCATGTACAAGACAAGCCGAAGTCTGGTCAATGATGAATTGATTTGTTCTTTCAGCAAGGGAATTATTCTGCGGTCGTCCAGGCAGCGATAGGTCGTGGTTCAGCTTCAGCTCCACGCACGCATTGATCAGTTCCGGGCCATCATCCGAATATACCTGCTTGATTTTCCTCCTCCCGCAGAAGTGCTTGATAGCCCTGACGACTGAGTCAGTGTCTCTTCTCGCGGTGGGATAAGCCATGATAATTCCGGTATATATGTCCCGGATGATGAGCGCATACCTGCCTTCCACTTCATGATCTCCTGATGCCGTCACGAAGTCGAACGTCACCAGGTCCCCGAACGTCTTCACCTCCCTCTTGAAGGCTCCCGTTCGTGATCTGAAGTGTCTCATCTTTGCCTTGACGCATGACTCGCAGAAAGGGATTTCGGTATCTGTGTGTAAGCAAATGAGCTATGGAGTTGGCGTCCTTCTTGAGGACTCCCACTTTCCTCTTTATTGATGATCCTTCGTACACATCAACTTCGATTCCGGCATCTGGATCATCTTCATCAACCTCTTCCTCGTGAGCTTCGGCATCACCATGTCGATGCGGGACTGACCCAACATCTACAGGTATTTCCTCAGCCACGGGAGGCGGACGTACCGGACCGGCTCCTCCGGGTGGCCCGAAGTCGAATGCCCCGTCGTGGTGTTCGCCCTCGGCCTCTGCGGACTCACCGACAGCGGCGGGTGTGACGTCGTTTTCGTCGTCACCTCCCTGATCTGCCTCGTCGTTCGTTACCATCGCCAATACTTCCGAAAAGTGCTCCTTGAGGTCGTCTATCGTAGGGCGATGCCTGTTACTCCGAAGCTTACCATCACTCACTAGGTACGGGATGTCGTCCTTGACCTGCAAGTGCACGAATCCCTGCTTTGGCGTAACCATGAAAGGTAGTTTACCAGGCATCCAGTGAAATGCATAACCCATCTTCATGCATCTCCTCCCCACTGACAATACCGTGGGTGTCTCATCCAATACATGCGGCTCGACAGTCTCGTCCAACTCGTCCACGACTATCTTGGCCACATCGGATGTGGAAGTGGAACCATTCGCGGTCTGGAACACGATCTCGTCGTCATCTTTCACGATGTCGACACCCAGGCTCTTCGCCTTGGCTCGTCCGATGAGATCATGACCACATCCGGTGTCCATCAACCATTTCACCCGTTTGCTGATGCACGTTGACATGGCGAAAACGTTCTTCGGCATACCATGCTGCTTCTTCCAGTCGACAGCCGATTCCTTGATCTCGTCCTTGTTCCGATCATACTCGAACATTATGCTGCTCTCCTTGGTCACCGGGAAGTAGTGCTTCTTATATACATCATCCACCACTTCTCTCAGTATCTTCGCACGTATCAATGATCGTTGGACTTGATAGGCTGATAATTCACGATGATCACTGCTTTTGAACTTCTTCTCGTCGACGTACACGTACTGATAAGGCTCATTCTCATTGTCCTCATAACCGTACCATTCCCCTTTTCGTTCCCATTGCCTTCTCTCGTCTTCGAGGTAGGTGATCTCCCCATTCTCGTCGACGTCGAGCACTTCCTTGAACCACACCATTTTCTCGGGGATCTCGGACTCGCCAGACCATCTCGATGATTCGCTCATCGCGTCGTCATCGTGCTCGTGGTAGACAGTCTCGGCTTCATCCGGTTCGACCTGATCAACGTCCTTCTTGAAGCTTACCTTCCCGCAGGAGCCGATTGCTTCAGGACTATCGCGGGCATTGCGATGGCCCTCCTTGCAATAGCTGGCGCTGCGGCCTTGGCGGCAGCCTTCGACTTGGCTTGCGCCTTGTCATTTGACGTTGCTGGAGCTGAATTGTTCTTGATGAGCTCATGCCTATACTTGCAAGCGCTTCCCCTATCGCACTTCCCCTTCTGAAACGCGAAGCATGCTCCATCATCTCTCTTTGGTGACGATGATCTGGATTTGGATTTGCCCTTTCCTTTCCCCTTGGACATGCTCTCCAACTTATGCTCCGTCTTCTTGCTGTGGGAAAACGTGCATTCATTTCCTTTCACGCACCCCTTCGCCGATTTGAAGTGGTACCAGCAGGGGTTATCCTTGCCTCCGCCCGGACTCTTGCCTCTGTCGCTGGCACCGTCGGACTTGCCGTTCTTGCCAGCGTGGCCCTTTGCCTTGGCTTTTGGGAGCACAGGAGCGGCATCAGGTCCACCGGGTTTCCCCTTTCTGCCCTTGCCACCCTGGTTCTCCTGTTTGCCAGTTGCTGGAGCCGCATCCTTCCCGCCTGACTTCATCATCGACTTGACCGATCTCTCCTTCATGTCGAGCATCAGGTCTTCCCGATCTGCCTTGATCTGATAGTCAATCAACGCCAATAAGAATTCATACGTCTTCTGAGGATGCTTGTCCGGTAGTCTATGGTAGGCATTGAGGCCGAACTCCATCTTCTTGCTCCCTTTGATCTTCCTGTAAAGGATGTCTCTGAGAGCCAGCTTACTGGGTCTGTCCTCGCTCCTCATCTTCAGCAGCAAATCATACCATTTGTTCCTGAACATAACCAAGTTCTTGTCGCCAGGAAAGTCAAGGTTGAATAGATGCTCGATGTGGTAGACAAGATCCGTTCTATCGGATGTTCTGAATGATTGCATAACCAATGCCACCAACTCTCGTCCCTTCACGATCACCCCTTGTTGATGCCGTAGTTCAGAGTGTCGTGTAGCATCGAGGTATACGTCTTTGGCTTCGTCAGGTGCTTGTTTCAGCATGTTCTGCATGCCCATGGCCATCTTAATATCTATCGCAGCAAATCTGTCGCCACCTGAATCGCTAAGCAAATCCAGGTCTGGGTTCAACCCAAGAGCCTGCTCCAACCATTTCGTCCATGCGTCGGTATCTGGATCTGCACATGCGCTCAGAACATTCATCAGCAGTTGCATCTTCCAGCTATCAAGTTGATGGATCTTTGGCCAGGCCGGAATAGATACTCTCTCGGCCTCTTTCCTCGAGATTCTCGGTCGATCATTCTTGATCTCTCGGTCATCTCTCGATCTCCTTCGTCTCCTCCGTGTCCGATCGTCTTCTTCCTCTTCTTCTTCTTCCTCGTCTTGTTCATCCCCTTCGTTGTCGTCATCTTCATCCTCATCATCGGGTGGATCATCCGGAGGTCCTCCTCCGCCACCAGCGAGGCTCAACAGACGTCGACCTGCTCCCTGCCCATTCCTGTTGGGCGGGAATCCACCGTAATCCAATGGGGGCGTAGTACCGTTGTTTCCCCCTCCATCGCCGCCACCAGTCGCAGTAGTGGATTGTGGGACATGTCCGACAACCCCTTGCATCTGGGATAGGTGTACATCGATCATTGGGTCACCGAAAGACGGAAAGAGGATCGAACCTGGCATCAGCGACGAATTAGGGATCTGATTTGAAGACGATGACGGGACTGACCCAGCCACCTTCTTGTCTACCCTATTTGAATTAGCCTGGGTTCCTCCCTCAGCGCGTTTCACTACTGCTCGTTCACGATGTCCATCCTTGCTGCTGGAGGCTTCCTGTGTCTCCAGCTTCTTGTGTGCACGTAGTTCCTCGTTGTCAGCATCGAGTTGGCGTACAAAACTCTCTTCTTGCTTGAGCGTCGCCTCCCTCTCCTTCAGTTGTCCCTGAAGCTCATGCATCTCTTCGAGGTACTCATCGTACATTCCTTTAGCTGTCAATCTCCAGTACTCAGCCTCCTTCGACTTCTCGTCCATTGTGCACCGTTCTTCTTGTTTTTCTTCTTTGACCTGGGCTAACTCCAAGATCGCATCTTGACGATGACCATCTTCGACAGCAATCATCTGGTCCTTCATCGACACGTCGGACTCATACTGTTTGACGATCTCTTCCTTCTCGCGAAGCAAGCAATCTGCTCTCTTCGATTCCTGTTCCGCAAATACTGTAACGTCATTCAGCCTCGCCATCAGCTGTTCCCTGGAGTCCTCCAAAGAGTACGTCTCGGGGCGCTTGACGAGTGCGTGCTCCAACTGTGATTTCAGACTTTGGACCATCTCCTCCTCGTTGAACTTCTCGATAGATGTAGAAGATTCTATGCCTCTGATCTGTTGCTGATAAACTGATATCTGTTGTGAAGCCTCACGGTGTATCTGATTTGCACGTATAGCTGATTCCTGCGCGGCCGACTTCTCGCTTGCCATGTAGGATTTCATCAATGCAATCTCCCGCTTCTGCTCCATGATAGTTCCTTCAGCTTGTCTCATCTGTTGCATTATAATATTCGACTCCATGTCTTTCTTCTCCCCGTACTGAAATGCGTTCATTTCCACCTTGCGCATCTGTTGGGCTTCTTCCTCAAACTTGCGCCATGCCTCAGCCATGTGGTGTTGGTGGTGACTCACTAGATGTCCCGACTGCTTACTAGCAATCTCGCATCTTCTCTCCAGCTCCTGGATCCGGATGGTGCTTCCATAATCTTCCTGATGAAGATTCGCCATAGCTGCCGACATTTCATCAAGTGTCTTTTGATATTCCCCGATCTCCACCTCCATCTTATTCTTCTCTTTGATCGCGGCGCGAAACTCCGCACTGGTGGGTGATTTTGACCTCCCACCCTTCGACGTCGATCTCACGCCCTTCTGCGACGTCCGCGGTGTCGCAGGCGAAGATGATGATCTTCTCGGTGGGGATTCCCTTTGCTTCGATTCCTGACGAATATCGATCTGCTTCCATGATCTTGTGGGAGTAGATATGTCGCTGAATAGCGCGGAACCTCCGCTCCCAGGTTCATCCTGTGAATCTGCAATCATATCCATCACCGCAGGAAGAGCCATCAATCCATTGGATCCCTCTGAGCTGCTGTTCCCAAAAGTTGCAGTACTTGGGCTCGCCGAAGACGCCATTGTACTGTGTAGGTTATCGTTCCTTTATTGTCCCTGTACCCGCAATAAACCAGCTGTCTCCCTGTCCAGTGTAGAGCTTGTCGTTACGGCTGATAACCTGTCAAGAGACGGCAAGGTGACGTCCCGTGGGACGCTATGCACCGAACCCTCAAGCTGTAATACCAACCACGTAGAAAGGTGTATACGGACGATGCCGTTATAGCCGAACCCGTGTAAACGTTGTAAGGGGGAAGGAATGATAGTTACAACAGTGGTCCTGACAAATGCAGCGCAAGCGAAGTGTTTTCCGCTCTCAATGCCGATCACGTATGTATACAGTCACACATCAGATCTTGAACCTTGATTGTGTCTTGAGCCAAATGGCGATCAATGGAACTTGGGAAGCAACACCAACAAGGACCTCAGAACAGCTACCCAATTTCGGCACGGGGCCTAGAGGGTTTTAACACATACATACATACATTACATACATACATACATACATACATACATACATACATACATACATTACATACATACATACATACATACATACATACATACATACATACATACATACATACATACATACATACATACATACATACATACATACATACATACACACATACATTACATACATACATACATACATACATACATACATACATACATACATACATACATACATACATACATACATTACATACATACATTACATACATACATACATACATACATACATACATACATACATACATACATACATACATACATACATACATACATACATACATACATACATACATACATACATACATACATACATACATACATACATACATACATACATACATACATACATACATACATACATACATACATACATACATACATACATACATACATACATACATACATTACATTACATACATACATACATACATACATACATACATACATACATACATACATACATACATACATACATTACTTACATACATACATACATACATACATACATTACATACATACATACATACATACATACATACATTACATACATACATACATACATACATGCATACATACATTACATACATACATTACATACATACATACATACATACATACATACATACATACATACATACATACATACATACATACATACATTACATACATACATACATACTCAAAGGAGAGGGAAACACAGATTTCTCAACAACGGGGGGGCCCGGGACCTTAAAAGGAACGAACCCCGCCGTGACTGCGACCTCTCCCTTAACTTGTGGGCAGCGCGTGCAACGCGCTCTTTTCCTTGAGCCAAAGCAACGACATGCGGACATGCCATTGGTCTTGTACCTTGCAACATGAGTGCCTACCTCATGAACCTCTGGGCCATAAATGTCATCGTGATAATTGACTCCCCCCTCATTGACGGCACTGAGGGAGGTCTTGGGCGCATTACGACGCCAACTTGAAGTCAAGTTTACATCACAACGACTGACGCAAGTTATTCAAGCATCGCCCAGTCACTTGCACACTTTTCGAAATTTTGCGGACATGCTGCAGCGCGCTATGCGGCTGCTTTAGCGGATCTACTTTCACGCACATCTTCAAGCTGCTCTGGAAGGTCAACACGAATGCCGAGCAACCTGATGGCATGGTCCCACTTGTTGGGAGGAAGCGCTTTAGTGAAAATGTCTGCTGACTGCATGTCTGTTTGGACATATTCTATTGAGATGTGTTCGCTTTCAAGCTGCTCTGCGATGCAAGCGAGGTTCACCTTGTGCGTGCGTTGTACACAGCGTAGCTTGGATGAGAAACCCTTCTTTGCTACGAGGATGGTCGCCTGATTATCCTCATGGATCTTGAGATGGAATGGCCTGTCCAAGATCAGCTCCCATAAGCTGAGCGCAGTAGTGCCTCCTGGCACAGGGAGTACGCGAGAGACACTATTTCCGCCTCGGTCGTCGATCGGGAGACCGAGGTCTGCCTTTTCGACACCCACGCGAGGGGAAAGTGCGTATGTGGACCACTCAAAACCAAGAAGCCTCCGGACGTTGATTTTGCGTCTCGTTCTCCCGCGAAATCTGCGTCCACATAGAGAGACAGATGCAACTCATCAGTCGAGTCCTGAACAGTGCCAACTAGGGTGCTGTTCACCGTGCTGTTAATGCAGCAGACAAGCCTGTGTGACTGCTTATCGCAGTTCCTAGACCATTTCTGAACAAAGGAAGCAAGGTCACCAATCGGTTTGACCAGGTCCGGGCGTGCCAAACGCCCCAACCATAAAGCCTTCATCAACACGCGGCAAGCGGCGAAGCCGAGCTCACCCTCCAAGGCGTCATCTGCAGGGTCTAAAGATCCAGCGGGACAGAATGGAGTGGTGGCATCACGCAACTTTTCAGTTTTTAGCTGTGCAACCTCAAGATATAACGCAACCGTTTGACGAGCATAATCTCGCATGTCGAACGCCATGCCCCCTTTCAATCTGCTCATTGCGGCATTAAGATCAGGTTCAATTGGGTCCTTCGGAGCATTTATCAAAAGGTGATTCCTGCCTAGCACCCGATGCATGTCTTCTGGGGGTTCTATGTCTACCAGCCTTGTTAACTTTTATCCCAGAAATCTTTATGAAGGTGGCTGGGGCCGGCCAACGTCAAGTCGTCGACGTATGTCGAGAGAAGTAACCCGGACTCCTTGAACCAGAAGTTTCCAGGAAACTCTGCGACTTCACGCCCAAGTTCACTACTGAAACCTTTGAGGTGTGCCTCCCAGAGTCCGCCAGCGTCAGGATGCCCATAAAGAGCTTTAACGAGCAAAACCACAGGTTTCACGAAACGCTCGCGCCACCACCTTGGCCGGAGCTCAGGCGGGAGTGTGATCCAAGTTTGATACTTGGATTTCAGCAGTGCTTGTACGTAAGCCTTTATAGCGTCCGCTGTTGTGGTGGAATTCCCTGGCAGGGATCCATAAGCGAGACAGTTATTAAGACCTTGTACGCTCGTGGGATTAGCTCCCAATTCTTGGTATACAGCCGCTGCACCATGTTCGTCTTTCGCACAGTCTCCGCGATACACTATCCTACCTTTCATCTTTTGAAGGTGCTTCGCGAGTTCGGCGAACTTGCCGGATGCTAGCGACATCAACTGCCCGAAGTGAACTTTTACACTGGATCGTCGCGCCTCAGCAGCGACTTGATCGTACTCATCCCAAACACCGGCCTTCTCCAGGCCTGTGGCTTCAAGTCGAACGGCTTCAAGGGCTTCCGGGGAAGCCAACATTTCGGCACGTGACAAGAGTCTAGTCACCATTGCGGTGATTTCAGGATCCTTCTCCTCCTTGACTTGTCCTAGGGAATGTGCGATGAGATTTTCAACATCAAGAACTTGTTCGAGGATGTCGTGGCACTTTTCATCGGATTCGACAGCAATACCTATATCTTCCAAGCCAGAGAGAGGGGATATGTGTTTAGCTGCTGTTCACGTTCCCGGTGGTCGAGAGGCAATGGCACTTGGACAGGGATCGCAGGCACAACGGGTCCTACTGTCGGATACAGCGCGCGGGCAACTGTGAGACACATGCCTTCAGGGTAGAAAGCGGTCTTTGCGGTCTTGTTACCTGCTGCAAGCGAGTGATTAAACCCTTTTTCGTGCGGGCACTTGAATGCGCTTAGCGCAGATGCGAGGGTGCTATTGCTGGTCATGACTTTCCATGGCTTTTTGATGGGGCAACCGTTGCTGTCCTGTAGACCTAGGGCGCAACCGTGGAAGGTCGCTGGGGTGAAGACCTGTGCGTATTCCCTAAAGAATGCAGCGACATCATCCCTAGCCCAGCTGTCACAATCCCTTGGCCATTCAAACGAAACACTACCCCCCTGATGGAGGACAGTCTCAGCGTGACGTGTGAATCTGGAGAACAACTCTCTCGACTCTCTAACCTTTTGTTTCAATTTCTTTTTGAATTGGCTTCCTAACTTGGCCTTGTTAAGACGTTGCCATGCTGATCCGGATGTGCAGGGAATTGCGGCCCAGAGATTGGGTTCATCACAACCTTCTATCTGTGACTGCAATTGGATTTCTCCTTCACCGGTGCTAAGGTCGATGAACTCTTTAGCCAGCCTAACATGCGGTATGCCAAGACCTTCAAACACGCGACACATATTGGACTCTGGTGAACATGCGTGTTCAAAGATCACAGGCAACTTATCCATGCGTGCCTGACGTTTGCGGGCACGATGATTTCCTACCACAAAGGAGCGGCAGCAGGCGCCCGCAAGGCGCTATGCTGAGAGCAAGCGTGTGATTACGCTGCGCGAAGTGGATGACTGCAGCGCAGCACAAGTCCGGAGTTGCCGTCTGACACGAAAAACGAACTTTTCGGAGTTGGCCGTTTTGAGCACTTTTTGCGCCAATAACGGAGCGGCGACAAAGGCGGAGACAAGTTCGGCAGGCTGTCGTGTCACAAGCCAGGACCTCGGCAGGCTGTCGCGTTACGAGCAAGGTCCTCGGCAGGCTGTCGTGCCACGGAAAACCCTGCGAAGAACGAAGTCCTCCGGAACTCGGGAACTGGGCCGCTTTTGCGCACTTTTTCGGCCCGAAAGCGAGCGACCGAAAACGAGCGAATCTGGAGGCTCAGGCGCCACTCACTGACGAGCTTCTTCACGTCGGGTCGGGGCGGGGGCTCGGGCAGGCCCCCATAATCTAGGACCGCGTCCCAATAATCCCACTCCCCGCCCCACGTCTCATCAGCCTCAAACCAGCGCAGGGCAAGCTCTGCCCGCTGGGCGCGCGTGGCCTGGTCGTCAAGAGCCGCAGAGACGTAGCTCACCTCCTCCGGGTCCACGCTCGCAACGAGGTCTTTCTCGAGGCGTCGGGCTTCCTCCTCCGTGTCAAGCACCATCTCCTCGAGGAGCTTGATGCGGCGGCGCTGGTGCGAGCGCTCGGCCTCAAGCAGCGCATCTTTGCGAGGCCGCTTGGTGGGAGGCCGCTGGGCCATCAGAGCGGCCGCAAGGCTGGGAGCGTCCTCGCCCACCCACGCGGCGGGCTTTTCCTGAAGCCATGCCTGCACGCATCGGAAGGCCTTGGAGGAAGTCATGATAGCTTAAAGCGGCTGCGCGGGTTTTTTTTTGGGACCATTCGACGAGCATTTGGGACCATTCGAGCATTCGGCGGACTTTTTTCTTTAGCGCGTCCTCAAGCTCACCAACGCGCTCGCTCCAGCTCCTCAAGCTCATCAACGCGCACCTCCGCCAGCACCGCTCGCTCGCGAAGATCTTCGTTCTCTTCCTCGAGGAACTTGATGCGGCGGTTCAGCCGCCAGCCGAGCTCCTCACAGCGTATAGTTTCACTGTCGACATCCTCCTCAAGCTCATCAGCGCGCCAGACCCCGGTAACCAGGCATGGCTGGCTCGTTGTGCAGAGCCGCCGCACTGTCACTGTCAACCACAGGCGGCCAGGGAATTGCAGGGAACAGCTGCAGGCCCATGCTGGTCTGTCTGGGTTCAAATGTTACGAAGGCATTGCACGGGGGCCAATTTCAACCGAAATTGGTATGAAGAATTGCCGAAGGGTTGAAAAATTGTTTTTGTTTTTGGTGTGTCGGAGAGAGCTTAGGCAAGGAAACCTATCGAAAGAGACCTTGCAAAAACCACGGATTTGGCAGGCCGGTCGCCTCGGTGGCGATTTGAGGCACTGACACGTTGGGAAGCAGCATTTCAGCAGCGGTTGCTCGCGTTCGCTTGCCAAAATCTATATACTCGAGCAAGTCACGGGAGATACTTTTTCTGCCCCGAGAAGACTCGGTGCCAAAATCCTGCTTTTGCATTGGAAAAAGCTAACTAGTTCCTAACTAGTTTCTAACTTTTTGCACGAAGTTACATAAGTGCCTGCTAAGTACCTAAGTAAGTTATAAGTTTCCCCTGAACTTACCGTAGTTAGGATGTACTTGCCCCACTTATAAGTCATGTTATTGAACTTATAAGTGATGTTATAAGTTACTTCTAAGTCATGCGGCCACCTTGTAGGCATAAAACGTGCATGGGGTCTTTGCCTTCTCTGCCGCGGTCATACTGGCTGTCTTGCTGATGGCCTTAGACCTAGGAGTAAGGTTATCGCCCGAACCACCCTTACCTTTGCCCTTAGGGGCTGGTGCTGCGTTAGCTTTAGGAGGAGGCGGCTTTGGAGCTTTAAACTTCGGCGCAGGGGCTGCCGGAGTCTGCTGATCCGCAGGTTTATCCTTCTTGCTCTTCTTATTCTTCTTGGGCTTGTCTTCGCTGCTTGCGGCAGGCATGGCATTAGAATTATTCCCCTGGGACACGGCGGCTGGCTTGATTTGAAGACTTTTGTCAAACTCATCCCGGTTCCGCTTGTCCTGATGGACCATTCCGGCTTCCTACGATGGCTGCCGATAGGGGCTTCCCTTGCCTTTTCAACCTTAGGTTTCAGCGAGGTGCACTTTTCCAGCTCATCCAACAGGTGATCAAACAATGTTGTTTCCTTGGGTTGTTCCGCCACGGGAATTGCGGTCAGCACGTAAACGTACTTCTCCCGAAAGGCATCCAAGTCAGCAAGGGACGGACCTGCAAGAGACAACTTTAACAAGTTACGACCTCCTAAAGTTCCGATCCTACCTCGTTCCAACTGGAAGTGCTTGAAGATGGCACGCAACATGATTCTCCCTACGGGCATCCCACCTGACGAGATTCTCTCTTGTTCAACCATGTTCTGAAAAGCCCGAACTTACCTTTGCGGCAGGCTTTAAGGAGCTTTGCGGCTACTTCACGATCTAGGCGTGGGAAACGCTTGTCCGCGATGAGATCTTGCTGCAGAGGAGGACATGCATGCTTGGGGGATCTCTCCACGTCTCGTCCGCAAGCAAATACGGGTCAGCCTGACGGAGATGTCGGGATGTCCGCTGTGCTCGGCGGTGAGATGTCGCCTCACGCGGCTGTGAAGCCTCCCGAACGAGTACCCAAGTGCCGTGCTCGTCAAATCGTGTCACAGGGTACATACTGTTCTGTGGAGCCAATACAATGGGCCGTGTAGCAAGGGAAGTCCGGGATGGTCTGCCCTCCCACGCAAGCGCGGGTTCAACACTATGCGCCACAGGGGCAGCAGCAGTCGGTCCTTGTCTCGGAGACGATGGGGACCTCGATCTTTGTGGCGATCGTTCCCTGCTGCTCTCCCGCCGCGTTTCCGCAGCTTTAGCGTACACCCCGCGAAGTGCTGTCTTCGCGGCACCTCGCAACACTTGTCTTTCTTCTGCAGATGGTCGAAGACGAGGCAATGGAGTG
This sequence comes from Effrenium voratum, assembly GCA_963377175.1. Lineage (NCBI taxonomy): Eukaryota > Dinophyceae > Suessiales > Symbiodiniaceae > Effrenium > Effrenium voratum. Next base: position 70,917 of record CAUJNA010000552.1, on the reverse strand, counting down.
CGGGAGTCCTGCAGCCAGGATGAAGCAGAAGGAGGCGTAGGTGGTCGTAACCAATCCGCAGCACTGCTTGTTGCTCCCGCCGCGCCAGAGGCTGCGGCTCTATCCTGCGCCTGAACTCCTTGTGGCACTACCGCACCCGCGGATTCAACCGATGCAAGACGTTGCTGATAAGCGTTGTCCGCGGCCTGGATGATCTCAAAGGCCTCTTGGTCGAAATTCCACAAGCGCCAACTATCCAATGTTTCACGCCAGGAAAAGAGGGCCTCAATCTGTTGCTTTGAAGCCTCTGTAAACCTGACCCACCGGAAGCGTCGATCCTGCTTTTTGTATTCGTCGACGATGATCTGCTGGAGGGTGTTGAACAGACGGGCACGCGGCCCTTTCCCACCGCGAACGCCGCGGTGAGGGCCGACTTCCATGTGCGACCAAACGGTCGCAGTCACGGAAGGGTTTGTTTACCCGAAAAGCGTTACGGCTGATAACCACAAAGGAGAGGGAAACACAGTTTTCTCAACAACGGGGGAACCCGGGACCTTAAAAGGAACGAACCCCGCCGTGACTGCGACCTCTCCCTTAACTTGTGGGCAGCGCGTGCAACGCGCTCTTTTCCTTGAGCCAAAGCAATGACATGCGGACATGCCATTGGTCTTGTACCTTGCAACATGAGTGCCTACCTCATGAACCTCTGGGCCATAAATGTCATCGTGATAATTGACTTACATGCATACATTACATTCATTCATACATACATACATACATACATACATACATACATACATACATACATACATACATACATACATTCTTACATACATACATACATACATACATACATACATACATACATACATACATACATACATACATACATACATACATACATACATACATACATACATACATACATACATACATACATACATACATACATACATACATACATACATACATACATACATACATACATACATACATACATACATACATACATACATACATGACATACATACATTACATACATACATACATACATACATACATACATACATTCATTACATAAATTACATACATACATACATACATACATACATACATACATACATACATACATACATACATACATACATACATACATACATACATACATTACAGACATACATTACATACATACATACATACATACATACATACATACATACATACATACATACATTACATACATACATACATACATACATACATACATACATACATACATACATACATACAGTACATACATTACATACATACATACATACATACATACATACATACATACATACATACATACATACATACATACATACATACATACATACATACATACATACATACATACATACATACATACATACATACATACATACATACATACATACATTACATTAAATACATACATACATTACATACATACATACATACATACATACATACATACATACATACATACATACATACATACATACATACATACATACATACATACATACATACATACATACATACATACATACATACATACATA
>CAUJNA010000552.1:62857-69253 GCA_963377175.1 Effrenium voratum | reverse complement strand
ATACATATATATATATATACATACATACATATATACATACATACATACATTACATACATTACATACATACATACATACATACATACATACATAGATACATACATACATACATACATTACATTACATTACATTACATTACATTACATTACATTACATTACATACATACATACATACATACATACATACATACATTACATACATACATACATACATACATACATACATACATACATACATACATACATACATACACACATACGTACGTACGTACATACGTACGTACATACATCACATCATCACATCATCACATACATCACATACATCACATACATACATACATACATACATACAGATAGACAGACAGACAGACAGACAGACAGACAACAGACATACATACATACATGCACAATGAAGCTGTCATACCGTGAAAATGACAGGGACATGAAGAGGGAGTTGAAAGGAATGGAAGGGACATGACCAGGACATCATGGGAAACGTGAAAAGGACATGAAGGGGAAATCAAGGGGAAAGCCAGTAGTGAGATGACAGTTCAGGGTCATGAAGGGGCAGTTCCCGGACATCGAGGCAAGTCAGGGGGGATGTGACGCTGCAATGCAGAGAGAGAGAGAGAGATAGAGAGAGAGAGAGAGGGAGAGAGCGGGAGACAGATAGAGAGGGAAAGAGAGAGAGAGAGAGATAGACACAGAGAGCGAGAAAGAGAGAGAGAGAGAGGCAGAGACAGAGCCAGAGTCAGAGAAAGAGACAGAGAAAGAGACAGGTAGAGAGAGAGAGAGAGAAAGAGAGAGACAGAGAGAGACAGAGAAAGACAAAAACACAAAAAAACAGAGAGAGAGACAGAGAGAAAGCGCGAGAAAGAGAAAGAGAGAGAGAGACAGAGAGAGGCTAGGTCCTCCAGTAGAGAGGTTAGAACGAGGGTACCCTTTTTCTGTAGAGGGGTGTGGACAGAAAGGAGACAGGGAGACAGAAAGAGACAGAGAAACAGAGAGAGAGAGAGAGAGAGATAGGATAGAGATAGATAGATTCGATTGGACAATAGATAGGTAGTGAGATACATAGAGGGGAGATAGCTAGATAGCTAGATAGCTACATAGATAGATACATAGATAGATGGATAGACAGACAAATGGATTGATACAGAGACGGAAAATACCATATATATATATATATATGTGGAGAGAGAGAGAGAGAGAGGCATGTATAGATGGATTGGATTAAAATAGACTAGGTTGGATTACATTAGATTGATAGAGATACTGAATATATTATATATATATATTGAAATTATACATAGATAGATAGATAGATAGATAGATAGATAGATAGATAGATAGATGGATAGGTAGGTACATAGATAGATAGATAGAGATAGATAGATAGAGATAGATAGATAGATAGATAGATAGATAGATAGATAGAGATAGATAGATAGATAGATAGAGATAGATAGATAGAGAGAGATATAGAAAGCAGATAGATAGATAGATAGATAGATAGATAGATAGATAGATAGATAGATAGATAGATAGATAGATAGATAGATAGATAGATAGATAGATAGATAGATAGATATAGATAGATAGATAGATAGATAGATAGATAGATAGATAGATAGATAGATAGATAGATAGATAGATAGATAGATAGATAGATAGATAGATAGATAGATAGATAGATAGATAGATAGATAGATAGATAGATAGATAGATAGATAGATAGATAGATAGATAGATAGATAGATAGATAGATAGATAGATAGATAGATAGATAGATAGATAGATAGATAGATAGATAGATAGATAGATAGATAGATAGATAGATAGATAGATAGATAGATAGATAGATAGATAGATAGATAGATAGATAGATAGATAGATAGATAGATAGATAGATAGATAGATAGATAGATAGATAGATAGATAGATAGATAGATAGATAGATAGATAGATAGATAGATAGATAGATAGATAGATAGATAGATAGATAGATAGATAGATAGATAGATAGATAGATAGATAGATAGATAGATAGATAGATAGATAGATAGATAGATAGATAGATATATAGATAGATTAGATAGATCGATAGATAGATAGATAGATAGATAGATAGATTAGATAGATAGATAGATAGATAGATAGATAGATAGATAGATAGATAGATTAGATAGATAGATAGATAGATAGATAGATAGATAGATAGATAGATAGATAGATAGATAGATAGATAGATAGATAGATTAGATAGATAGATAGACAGATAGACAGATTGATCGATCGATAGATAGATGTATAACATAAATTTAATAGATAAATAAATAAACAGATATATATATATATAGATAGATAGACAGATAGATAGATAGATAAACAAATAAATATATAGATACATAGATAGACAGATAGATAGACAGACAGACAGATCGATAGATAGATAGATAGATAGACAGACAGACAAACAGTTGGATGGATAGAGAGATAGGTGGGTAGATATATAGATAGATAGATTGATTGATTGATTCATTGATTAGTTAGTTAGATAGATAGATGGATAGAATAGATATATATACATATATAGAGAGAGATCGATATGCAAATATAAGAAAGATAGACATAAATGAAAAACAGAGCGAACGGCAGAAAGACATAAATAATTAAGAAAACATAATAATAATACAAATAAATAATAAACAAAAAGCAAACAATAAAGCAATCAATAAAGCAATCAATAAATAATACAAACAAATACATAAGCAAAGAAAGAAGGAGATAAAGGGAACACTGAAAACAAGGAAATCAATAAGCAGACAGCATTAGAGAAGCAAAGGACAATACCAAAACGGCTGCCTACGGGCTTCGCTGGCTCTACTGGTATTCGTTGCTATAGACTATTGCTCAGCACAAATTAACCTTCCGCATGAATAGGGAGAGTGAAGGATGCCTTCTAACGGAGACACCCCCTACTAGTTCACCCCAGCGATTGATACATCCTGGATCAATATTGCCAACAATATTCCCAGCTCCTATCAATTGCCAGCCTTGGTCAAATCTACTGGGGAAAGGCTTCGATCATTGACATACTTATATAACTGGCTTGGAAAAGCCTTACCATTGCCTGTTGGTGAGGGGTTCCACACTTAAGGGCCACGAGCCTGTCACATCTACCTAGAAACCAAAAGCACCAACCACTCGGAGGGCCAAACTTTCAAACGCACAGTTTTACTTGCTCAAACACAAAGGCGCGCGCGACGAATCATGGCACGTGTGGACTGCTCGCAACGTCGGCTGAGCTCGCGTCCTCATCTCTGTGCCAGGAGGGCTCGCAACATCCGAATCTCCTGCCAAAGCCCAGGCGCGGGGCCACAAGTAAGCCCTCTGGTGCTTTTATTCTGAGGAAAGTGGTTGGGACGAAGAAGGGAACAAGGATGGATGCTACTGAACAAAGGGGAAACAAGTTGGACCTCTTTGAAAACGGCCGGAGGGGTCGATTATTGGTGTGGTCACATTCCCACAAGTTGCCAAAATCATGAGTGGCTCCCAAGAGGAGTTATAATATTGACCAGGTATCTCCAGACAACCCACGAGCCCTGGCTTGGGCTCTCCCACAACGTGGAGCTATATAGCAGCAACGGTTTGCTTGTGGATTCGCCTTAAGAGCAAGTTACCCTGCTGGACATGGGAACGTCTATTATTTTTGGGGAATTTTCAGCAAGCCCTCCAAAATGGAGAATAAACGAGACATCTTGGAGTGTCTCTCGACATTAGATGGCCACAAAAATGGATGAAACCAGCTCACAAAGGGCCACCTCATGTCGAGACACACCCTGGCGACCCTGGTGTGTACACAAATGGTGGCCTTCCTTTTAGGCCTCCTTTTCAAAGGCCGCCCACATTAACAACGATGCGGATTCCAAAAGGGAGCCCCAGGCGGACCTCGTCCCGCTTCTTAATCTCATCAGCGAAGCCGGTGATGAGTTCCTGGCAGCAAAGCTCAAACCGAAGCCACACAATGCCGAATCCACCACCCGAAGCAAACAAGCACTCAAAGAAAACACCAAGCACGCAGGCAAGGCAGCAGGCGCACAGCCAACACAAACAAGCAAATCGAACACAGCGGAAAAAGCAAACCAAATCAAAACCAAAGCAGCCAAACTCCGGGTTGGGCGACATCCCGTTTGCGTCTAGGGGGGAGAGCAGCTGCATGGCTCATTCCATGTTTCGGGCCATTTCGAGCATGCAAAAGTTGTCTAGTTGATTAAAAAAAAAGGAACAAAGGTGGGGCAGCACTCTTTGGGATTAGGTTGGCAACCAGTCAATCCAAGATCCGCTTGGGGTTGGACTCCAAGTTTGTTTGGGGTTCTCTTGGGATGGTGTCAAGCTGGTTTCAAGCTGGCTTTAACCTTCTGGTCGATCTTGGTTCGAGCGTTGGTTTAGGCCTGTGTTGGTTGGTTGGTTGGCTGGCTGGCTGACTGGCTGGTTTGTTGGTTGGTTCGGTTCCGGTGAATCCAGGCTTGAGTTTGGATGGTCTTAGTAGTGATTGAGGCTGGGTTTGTTCAATTTGAGGGAAGGGCTGAATTGCCTGGATGAAGGTCGGCTTGGCCCACAATGGTCAATGGTGTAGGCGGGTCGTTCAAATGGATGGTGCTGGATTTGGGGTTGCGTTGAGCAGCTTTCCTTTGAGCTGACATTCAGAGTTGGGATGGTTCACAACTGGTTGAGTGAAAGATTGGCAGTTGTTGTTGGTCTCTTGCCTTGTTGAGGTGGGTGATTGGGATGTGTGCACGGTTAATTGGGACGGTGTCAACGGGACGCTTCGAAGTTCCGATCCTCCTTGTCCATCACCAGGAGCTTGCTGTGAGTTCGCCCCTGAGCAAACATGACTCGGCATGACTCGAGTGGCACCTGACACAACCTTCTAACCCCGTTCACAGTGGTAGTTGGAAACAAACGTGTCACCGTATTGTTTTGACTTTTCCTCTAAATGGGAACCCTTCCCAAACAAACTCTGTGTTGAAAGAGCAACCTGTGCACAGCGCTTCACGCTATGTTGCTGTTGCCTTTCCGAATCGTTTTACGTTTTGTTTGCAAAGGAATGAGCAAACCTCTTGGCCAGGAATTGGTCGTCCCACGAAAAAAAAAAAAAAAAAAGAATCTCGAAGGCGCCTGAAAAACAGGTCAACCTTTTGGGACCTTGACTAAAAATGGGCCCGCAAGTGCAACCCAGAGAGACATTAGGACGCGCCTCCAATTGCCAGTCCTTGAAAAGAAGTTGGAGATTCCATATCCATACTCCTAGCTGGCAATGTCCCCCGATTGGTATGCATGACTCTCCTTTTACCACAAGCAGGAGCAACAAATCTGATCTATAGACAAATGTCACCAATAGATGTGCGGAGTGACCCCACCCTGAGGATTACAGGGCACGCAATGTCGTGCTCGATCCTTTTGGTTCTATGTGGCAACCAGTTAGCTGTTGCTTAACCACAGGTGAGAGGAGAACTCGCCTCACCAACTGGAACATCTGCCACGTACCGCGCGAGAAGCCTAGGGTGGGTTTACTGTTGTTTTCCTTGTTCAAACATGTTCCCTGTTTCAGGCCACACACGCAAAACAAAGTTGCACCTTGAAATCTGCGGCTCGAATGGGGAACAACCTGCTACAGACCACATTGGGCCCCACGCCAGGACGATGGCAGGAGGGGCCTTGGTCACCCAGGCCAAGGAACATGTGGAAAAAAAATCAGCTACACCCGTAGTTGCCCAGCAACCCCCCGTAGAAGGGAATCCTTCGTGGTGCGGACCATATTTAGTGGATCCGCAACCAAAAAGGAATTTAGAGCGTGGGCAATCCACAACTTCCCTCCTAAAGCGGAAGCTGACAAAAGGTCTGCTTGAGAAAACAAATTAACGTATGGGCTTGAGGGTGTACCCCTGAAGCTCGAAAATGGGACCGCAACATCGCAAACTTATTTGTAGAGGAATATTTTTTGGGCGGATCTTGAGTAGTGGGTATGTATGTTGCCAATTGGGGGCCTTAACTTGAGTTGGGATGTTGGTCCCTTACTTTCTTTTATAAATGTGGAACCCCAAAATAAAGGAAACAAGCGACACGGCTTGGGACAAACTCAGAACTTGTCTTTTCCGAAATTCGGGCAACATGGTCGCTGTGTCAGGAGAGCTCGTTCTGGGCTAAAAGGCAACAGCTTGAGCCAATGGAGTCGTCTTTGCCCAGCAGCCTGCGTACTCTCATCTACAATGCTGCATCGATTGTTAAAAAAAGACCAAGAAGTGTCACTACCGGAATCCAAGGAACCTTCTCCCAAACCACGCTGAACACATGATTGGGACCACCAAGGCCCCATGTGGGTTGAGCCATCCC
>CAUJNA010000552.1:45357-52857 GCA_963377175.1 Effrenium voratum | reverse complement strand
TGAGCAAAGCAATCGAGATAACGCCAAGATTAGTAAGATCAAAAGCTCATAAAAGCAAGAGATCCTGTACCACGCTTGTAAGCATCCGGCAGTGCCCCTGAGCTTGCCGGGTGACGGGGCAAGCCATGTGCCCACGGATGGGCGCATTGCGAACCTCGGTCACTGAGATTCTCTTCAGTAGCGCTCAACTCACTGTCAAAAGTCACATGACCCGAATAGATTCAGATGGCAGTAGACGACAATGGACATGCTTCCCCGCGCTCAAACACCATGCAAACACTGCAATTTGTGGGCCGGACGTGCTGGTTGCAGCGGATGGAGCCTTATGCCGTAGATCAACGCACATCGCGGCACATTCTTGATGCAAATGTTCCCAAACAGGAAGCCTATCGAAGTAGGTATCGCACGGCTGCCGGGGCCGCCGGTTTGGATGCTGCGGACGGCTTAGCCGAGGTCGGGAACTTCGCGTACAGCTTCTGCCCAGGTTCAAGGCTCGAGGGTCAATGATGTCGAGGGGGAAAAACATTCCCAGCTCTATGTTGATGTGACTTGGATTGTGGTTTGATGCTGTTGACCTCCAACAAATCTCCGACCCTCTAGCAGCAACACACGAGTGGACATCCAACTTAAGTTGCAGAACTCAAAAGCTCAGTTATGCTGTATGAGCCGTGCTGATTGGTGCCTGAAGATCGCCAGCATTCAGGGGCTTCACGTGCTCCTGGTAGTACTGCCTCCGCCCAAGAATGCATGCAACACGAGGTTCAAAGTTTTTTGCGGGGGTGTTGCTGCAAGCACTTGCCCTGCCCGTTGACTGCCGGCCAGCCTAAAGGGAGTGGAAGAAAATGCCGCGGGCTTTGCTGGAGCAGCTGACTTCAGCGGAGCTTCCTTCACAGGAGCTTCGCAAGTAGTGTCCTTGACCTGGGTCGGCAGCGGTGGTGCTGGTGCTGCGGGCGCCTCAGTTAGACGCATGTTACGTACACGGTTGAGCAAAGCAATCGAGATAACGCCAAGATTAGTAAGATCAAAAGCTCATAAAAGCAAGAGATCCTGTACCACGCTTGTAAGCATCCGGCAGTGCCCCTGAGCTTGCCGGGTGACGGGGCAAGCCATGTGCCCACGGATGGGCGCATTGCGAACCTCGGTCACTGAGATTCTCTGAGCTCAGTAGCGCTCAACTCACTGTCAAAAGTCACATGACCCGAATAGATTCAAATGGCAGTAGACGCCAATGGACATGCTTCCCCGCGCTCAAACACCATGCAAACACTGCAATTTGTGGGCCGGACGTGCTGGTTGCAGCGGATGGAGCCTTATGCCGTAGATCAACGCACATCGCGGCACATTCTTGATGCAAATGTTCCCAAACAGGAAGCCTATCGAAGTAGGCATCGCACGGCTGCCGGGGCCGCCGGTTTGGATGCTGCGGACGGCTTAGCCGAGGTCGGGAACTTCGCGTACAGCTTCTGCCCAGGTTCAAGGCTCGAGGGTCAATGATGTCGAGGGGGAAAAACATTCCCAGCTCTATGTTGATGTGACTTGGATTGTGGTTTGATGCTGTTGACCTCCAACAAATCTCCGACCCTCTAGCAGCAACACACGAGTGGACATCCAACTTAAGTTGCAGAACTCAAAAGCTCAGTTATGCTGTATGAGCCGTGCTGATTGGTGCCTGAAGATCGCCAGCATTCAGGGGCTTCACGTGCTCCTGGTAGTACTGCCTCCGCCCAAGAATGCATGCAGCACGAGGTTCAAAGTTTTTTGCGGGGGTGTTGCTGCAAGCACTTGCCCTGCCCGTTGACTGCCGGCCAGCCTGAAGGGAGTGGAAGCAAATGCCGCGGGTGCTGCAGCAGCTGACTTCAGCGGAGCTTCCTTCACAGGAGCTTCGCAAGTAGTGTCCTTGACCTGGGTCGGCAGCGGTGGTGCTGGTGCTGCGGGCGCCTCAGTTAGACGCATGTTACGCACACGGTTGAGCAAAGCAATCGAGATAACGCCAAGATTAGTAAGATCAAAAGCTCATAAACGCAAGAGATCCTGTACCACGCTTGTAAGCATCCGGCAGTGCCCCTGAGCTTGCCGGGTGACGGGGCAAGCCATGTGCCCACGGATGGGCGCATTGCGAACCTCGGTCACTGAGATTCTCTGAGCTCAGTAGCGCTCAACTCACTGTCAAAAGTCACATGACCCGAATAGATTCAGATGGCAGTAGACGACAATGGACATGCTTCCCCGCGCTCAAACACCATGCAAACACTGCAATTTGTGGGCCGGACGTGCTGGTTGCAGCGGATGGAGCCTTATGCCGTAGATCAACGCACATCGCGGCACATTCTTGATGCAAATGTTCCCAAACAGGAAGCCTATCGAAGTAGGCATCGCACGGCTGCCGGGGCCGCCGGTTTGGATGCTGCGGACGGCTTAGCCGAGGTCGGGAACTTCGCGTACAGCTTCTGCCCAGGTTCAAGGCTCGAGGGTCAATGATGTCGAGGGGGAAAAACATTCCCAGCTCTATGTTGATGTGACTTGGATTGTGGTTTGATGCTGTTGACCTCCAACAAATCTCCGACCCTCTAGCAGCAACACACGAGTGGACATCCAACTTAAGTTGCAGAACTCAAAAGCTCAGTTATGCTGTATGAGCCGTGCTGATTGGTGCCTGAAGATCGCCAGCATTCAGGGGCTTCACGTGCTCCTGGTAGTACTGCCTCCGCCCAAGAATGCATGCAACACGAGGTTCAAAGTTTTTTGCGGGAAGGGTGTTGCTGCAAGCACTTGCCCTGCCCGTTGACTGCCGGCCAGCCTGAAGGGAGTGGAAGAAAATGCCGCGGGCTTTGCTGGAGCAGCTGACTTCAGCGCAGCTTCCTCCACAGCAGGTTTCTTGGGAGCCTTACTTTCCGCTTGGCTGCAGCTCACAAAAACCAAAGCTCATTGTCACAAGCCCCAGTGTTCGAAGGCCAAAAGTACTGCAGCAGCTGGGCACGCGGCAGTGGCGGTTGGGGGGGCCCCCCTGGGCTTCCCAAACTTCGAGTAGAGGTTCTGGCCGTCAGCAGCGGCATGCCGCACACGCACTGCAAACTCAACGTAGGCAAGACGCAACACAGGGGCGAGTTTGGGCGCTTAGGGGCAAGGACCCTATCCTGAACTCGGAAAGCTGTAGATTTTGGTGATTTCCTGACACAAACTGCCGTTCACGATGAGAAACCTCAAAGGGTGGATTCAGTTTGGGCTACTTGTGTACACCATGCAAGAAAAAGTGCCCAACTATCGGCCGATGGTGCCATGGCTTGGCTCGGAGATCGCAGCTCTAGCAATGAGGTTTTCTTCCGCAGCCGATTGCCACTGCTCAACTGGGTTGAAAAAACAACCCCGTGGACAACCCTTGTATCCTTATACCCTAGTATCGGTCAGTATCGTTGTTTTTTCCTCTGCATCGGTTTGCAGTGTTTTGGCAGCTCTAGCTCGGAAGTCGTGACTTTTCCGTACAAGTGTAGTATGCGAAGTACACTCTGCCAGCTCCCAGCTCCAGCTGGAAAGTCGCAACTTTTCAGTACAAGTGTAGTACGCAAAGTACATTTTGTCAGCTCCAGCTGGAAAGTCGCAACTTCTCAGTAGTATGCGCAGTAGACTTTGGCAGCTCCGGCTCGAAAATCGCAGCAAGTTGTTCAGTACAAATGTGGTACACAAAGCACATTTTGGCACCTCCAGGGAAGGCTGCAGGGCAGCTGGTTGGATTCGGCGTGGCGGCCACTGAGTTGGGTATCGGTTGGGTATCGGTTTGGGTATCGGTTTGGGCCCTGCAAATTTATGATTCCGCGATCTTGGCTTGCGACAACAACTTGGACCCGATGTGTGTCTTCATGGCTTCTGGGGGTATCGGTTTTTCTTCCTCTGTATCGGTTTACAATGGTTTTGGCCTGCGAAACAAGTTAAGGGACGGCCCCTTACATAACGAAAAGGCGCGGGGTATTTTTTTCAGCCCAACTTGAAACCAGTGGAGGAACAGTACACAACATTGGCTCTCATCGTTTTTTTGTGTACGGGACGCAACATGGGGACAATTCACTCGTGAGCCCCTAGCAATTGATTGACATCGGCAATGCACGGCGAATATTGACTGTAGCTCGGGCGTGTTGTCTGAGATCAGAGGCTTTTGTGTGGGCTCAAAGCAAGACCAGCGTTGTTCGCCTGGTGGGCCTCATCTCATAAAGCCCCGCTATTGCCGCCAGCTTTCCGTTCAGGGGGAAGGCCCAGAGCCCTTTTGAGTTTGAGCCAACACAGGAGCCGAACAAAAATCATACACAAAAGGCTCTAAGAAACATGGGAAACCAAAATGACCCAAGATGAGAACCGGGACCTCCAAGTCCAAGTGCCGGAAGTTGCTCTCGTAGTATTGCCTCCCAGCCCGCAGCTAGGGCAGCGGGCGCTTTGCCCCCCCAAAAAAAGACAGGCCAAGGGCACACACACACACAGCATGCCGCTCAGCATAAGAAAACGTACCAACATAAATATACACCAGCAAAACAACGACACAGCTGAAACCGGCCAGGGGTTTTGTGGTGTCAACAGCTTGCCGCATGGCCTGAAAGGCAGCAGCAACGTAGCAGCCTTCGACGCGGACACGATGACCTTCGCGGGGGGGAATACTCCGTCCGGCGCAAGCCAAAAAACATGCCTCCCCGCCAGGCAAGTGCTCTCAAGATGCTGCGGGTTTGCCCGACATGCTACGATTGGGACGCATATGTGAAACCGGCAATCACTGTAATCAAGGGTGCTGCGTTGCTATTGAAAGCTTTTGAGGTCGGTCCAGTCCTTATTTCTCTGGGATGACTAGGCCGACGGCACTTGCCTTTCTCAGCTTCAGGCTTTGGCCTGTTTTCGGACTGTCACAGATGCCCTGTGTCCGGCCACGGGAGGCTCAGGCTTCGGACTGTCGCCGCTGCTTTGGTCCACAGCTTCGGCCTGTCACATCCTGGGCCATAGTGCAAACCGCAAACCGCAGGGACGATGAGATCCTGGAGGCCGTTTGGGAACAGCTGCATGTGGCTTCAGCGAGCCCACATGTGATAAGAAGGGCGATGAGCGAGAAGAAGGACAAGAAAAGGAGGCGAACAAACGATGGGATTGATGGCGGCGTACGTTGACGGCACGATGGTCTTGGTAGAAGGGGCCGTGAGGAGAAGTGTAATCGAGCCGATTGGCCAAGCTCAAAGATCTCAGTTCCGGAAGAGGTCACGGAGGCGATTTGAAGGAGAAGCATTTTCGAGGAGCTGCTAGACTCACGGGCGCCAACCCAATGACCACCTCAGAGTGGCGGGAGTCTCAAGAAGCCTCAAGCCGCGGACGGTCACGGCTGGCAGTTCTTGTCTGTCACAGCCCCAAAAAGTGATTTGGTTTCTGAGTCAAAGAAAACGCACACCCTTACTTCATCCTCGATGGGTGCATGAATCCTAGGTTGCCGTTGCACCATATTACTCTATAGACCTTAGGTTTGGATAGGAGCTTTCAGTGGTACCTGGCCAGTACATTGGGCCTTGCCCATCATGTCCCCAATCGACTGGCAAACTCAGCTGAGGCAGCGGGCATCTGGAATGACCTGACCTGAGGTGAGCTCTGGAGCCAAACCGAAAATGCTTTGACCCCAAGCGAATTGGAAGCTGCATGCCAAGCTTCCTGTGATACATCCTCTGAGTCATCAAAATCAGGATCTACCCAAAACAGGTCTACCCAACAGTTTTGAAATTCAATCGGATCTATCCAAAACCACTTTCTCAGAAGGGCGGCGTCTATGGCTGGCTCCCAGCCTCGGACCCGGGAGTTGAATTTTGATCATCAAGCCCGGACCCCAATTGTGATGCCAAAGAAGGATTCCCATCCATTTCCAAGACTACTGTATCGCTTTCAAGGCGACTGTGGAAAGTGGCAACCAACAAAACATGTTTCAAAAGTGTGTGACGCGCCCTCGGCTCGGCCCCGCGCCGGGCACTGCCCTGAGCAACGGTCAAAAAAATCGCACAGCCGACAAGCTCAAAGGGACCGCAAAGGCCGCAAAGTATCGTGGGTTACCAAATTTGGCTTCTGCCGTTTAAAGGAAACGCCGGAGGCTGACTGAATAATACTAGCCGAAGCACGTTTGAAGTGGTTGGCCCAATGCCAATTGCACCCCCATGATGGCCCCGCAACCTCAGGAATCCTGCGCCAAGTTGCTTTTGAACCAGGAGTAAGCTGGAAGTGAGGCCAACATAAGACTAAATGAGAGAGGGGGTGTGCCTGAGGCTTCTGGCTGGGATTCAAGGACACTAAAAGCCTTGGACGGCTCCAGCATAACACTCACAAACAATTCCAGAACATGCAGCATAACAAGCTAGCCAAGGGGTCCCAAATATGTCCGCGTTCCGCGATCTTTCGGTCCAAGCCCTGAGAGCTATGGATGGAGGATATTGCAGTGCTGCTTGCTCCCGGTCATTCAGTGAAACGATAGCAGCTGCCAAGATCTTGCCTTGCACCAACCATCGCTCTTGAGAAGCGCTCAAAGGTCATTGAGGCTTGCTCCTGCCAAGCTGGTTGCCTCAAAACTAGGGACCCCCAAAATGGAGTGGCATTTTGCGGTTTTCGCCTGAAATGACCCCAACATGGGTCCCCAGATTTGACAAACACCCACGGGAGCAGCTGATACTAGTGCCAGTGGTAGTCCGCTATTAGCTTTGCAGACTAAGGAATATCGGTTCGGGCGATTCTGCAAGTTGCGTTTGGGGGCGCAGTTCCTTTGCACCATTTGAAGAACAATCGTGAGTGAACAATTTGGATCAACCCATATCCAGCTGTGCAGAAAACTCATTGACTCTTGGTTCACCAACGCAGATGATATAGCATTTCACTGTATTCTAAGCCAGTGCCAGTGAGCCGGTCTCAGAATATTCTAGGCCGAGAAGTAGAACTCTGTACTGAATTGGTCTCGCTATCAACAAAGCCAAGGAGGCAAACCGAGAATGGGACGGGGCGCGCTGAATTCAATCGCTCAGCTTCCGGCTTCAACTGAGCCTTGGGGTGCATTGCCTCAGCTGAGCGACTCGCTGACTCCAGATGTCTCCTCCGAAAGGGAAACCAACGTATGCAATCAGTTGTCCTATATATGTATATATCTATGTATGTATATATACAAAGACATACGGGTTACATTACCTGACATATCATGCCGTACCATACAATATCACTACAGTGCATTGCATTGCATACATAGATACATGACATACATGCATGCATTGCATTGCATTGCATTGCTTTGCATTTACATACGTACATTACATACATACATACATACATACATACATTACATTACATTACATTACATTACATTACATTACATTACATTACATTACATTACATTACATTACATCACATCACATCACATTACATTACATTAATACATACATACATACATACATACATACATACATACATACATACATACATACATACATACATACATACATACATACATATATA
>CAUJNA010000552.1:42500-45257 GCA_963377175.1 Effrenium voratum | reverse complement strand
ACATACATACATACATACATACATACATACACACATACATACATACACACATACATACATACATACATACATACATACATACATACATACATACATACATACATACATACATTACATACATACATACATACATACATACATACATACATACATACATACATACATACATACCAAACATACTTACATTACATTACATTACATTACATTACATTACATTACATTACATTACATTACATTACATTACATACATACATACATACATACATACATACATACTTACATTACATACATACATACATACATACATACATACATACATACATACATACATACATACATACATACATACATACATGAATACATACATACATACATACATACATACATACATACATACATACATACATACATACATACATACATACATACATACATACATACATACATACATACATACATACATACATACATACATTACATACATACATACATACATACATACATACATACATTACATACATACATACATACATACGTACATACATACATATATTACATTACATACATTACATACATTACATACAACAATACACTACATACATACATTACATACATTACATTACATATATACATACATACATAGATACATACATAACATAAATAACATACATGCATTACATTACAATACAATACAATACATACATTACATTACATTACATTAAATTACATACATACATACATTATACATACCTACATACATTACAATACATTACATTACATTACATTACATTACATTACATTACATTACATACATACATACATTATACATACCTACATACATTACATTACATTACATTACATTACGTTACATTACATTACAATACATAAATACATACATACGTACATGCATGCATGCATGCATACATACGTACATTACATACATACATACATACATACATACATACATACATACATACATACATACATACATACATACATACATACATACATACATACATACATACATACATACATACATACATACATACATACATACATACATACATACATACATTACATACATACATACATACATACATACATACATACATTACATACATACATACATACATACATACATACATACATACATACATACACTACATACAATACATACATGATACATACATACATACATACATACATACATACATACATTACATACATACATACATACATACATACATACATACATACATACATACATACATACATACACATACATTACATACATACATACATACATACATACATACATACATACATACATACATACATACATACATACATACATACATACATACATACATACATACATACATTACATTACATTACATTACATTACATTACATTACATTACATTACATTACATTACATTACATACATACATTGCATACATACATGCATGCATAACATACATACATTACCTTACATTACATTACATTACATTACATACATACATTACATACATTACATACATTACATACATTACATACATTACATACATACATACATACATTACATACATACATGCATACATACATACATCACATCACATCACATCACATCACATCACATCACATCACAGTACATTACATTACATTACATTACATACATACATACATACATTACATACATTACATACATTACATACATTACATACATACATTTATACATTACATACACACATACATGCATGCATGCATGCATGCATGAATACATACATACATACATACATACATACATTACATACACTACATTACATTACATTACATTACAGTACATTACATTACATTATATACATACATACATACATTACATACATTACATACATACATACATTACATTACATTACATTACATTACATTACATTACATACATACATACATACATTACATTCCTCTACAGTACATTACATACATACATACATTACAAACACACATACATACATACATACATAGATACATGCATACATACGTTGCATACATTACGTTACTTTACATTACACTACATACATGCCCACATACATGCACACAAACATACATTACATTACATACGCGTTACGTACTTGCAATTAAATACATTAAACAAATATGTTACACACATAAAATACATGCATTACAGTACATTGCATTACATTAAACCACATTACATTCTAGTACATTCCTCTACATGACATTACATTACATTACATTGCACTAAATACCTGCATCCATACATTACATGCATTACATGCATTACATACATTACATACATTACATACATTACATACATTACATATAATACATACATTACATACATTACATACATTACATACATTACATACATTACATACATTACATACATAGATACGTACTCACATACATACATACATACATTACATACAGTTCATACATTACATTACATACATACAAATAAACATACGTACATACATACATACATACACACAACCATAAAACGCACATACATACAACATACGTACGTACGTACATACATTACATACATACATACATACATACATACATACATACATACATACATACATACATACATACATACATACATACATACATACATACATACATACATACATACATACATACATACATACATACATACATACATATTACATACATACATACATACATACATACATACATACATACATACATACATACATACATACATACATTACAT
>CAUJNA010000552.1:0-40000 GCA_963377175.1 Effrenium voratum | reverse complement strand
ACTACACTACATTAAATTACATTACATTACATTTTACCGTACGTACGATTAAATACATTGAACACATACATTGAATACATTAAATACATACATTCCAGTACATTACATTACGTTGCATTACATTCCACTACATGACATTACATTACATTGCACTGCACTACATACTTACACACATATGTATATACAATTCATAATACGGACGCAACAAAAACAAGTGTTTGCGCTGTTTTCTCTGGAGGCAGTGGAGACCCTCTTGCCGTTTCTCTTCATGGGGGGAGTTTATGAGCCTGGGGAAATAGAGTTTCCTGAATTCTGCTGGGGCAAGCAACAAGCTGCAACATGTATAACGAATAGGTCAAATGTCAGACCAATCAGCATGTTCAGATTGGTCCAAATGAAGTTGACATCAATTGGCACAGTTGAATCAATTTATGAGATAATTGCCCCTTCGTGCAATATAAGGTGGAAAAGAGTCTCGAAAAATATTGAATAGGCAACATCCAACCCGAACACTGTTCTGATCAACATATTTCCCATGGTCCAAAACCAGTCCACCTCGAAAGTGTTCACTGTTAGTGGGGGCCTTGCTAGTTTAGGGGATTCCTGTGATTAGTACACCCTTCCAATTATACATTTAGGCAAATACCGGAAACAAAAAAGGCCCTTGTTGTCTCTGAACAACTGGGACCAAGTGATGCATCTCATCCTGAAAGGGAAGAGAGACTCCATTAAGCAACTGGATACAGAAGTTTGTTGCGACGCTTGCCTGCAAACCCAAATGCTTGCAAACCCCTCTTGGGGCCATGGCTAAGAAGTCTTGAAAGTCAAATTCCAAAAAGGTCAATTTGCGGTGGCTGTGGACGACTGAGACCCTCCAAGGAGCATCTGCTGTTGCTTTTTTCCGGGGGCATGGAATCGCCTGCGGCTGCCTGCCTGGCTCTTTCAATCCGTGCTTTCTAGTGTGATGTTCTATTCAAAATTACAGTGTGATCTAATCCTCCAAAAGGGGCCAAACGGTCTAACGCCAACAAACCGAGTCGACTGGGGCACTTTTTTGGCACATTGCACCGAGGCAGCGGCATGCTTCAAAATCTGGTTGGAGAGGAATGTGTGAGGATCGCTGGGCTTCTCGTGGATGACCTACTTTCGGAGAGGCTCCGAAATCTAAGCCCTTGGGGACATGCGTTTGGCCTCATATTGGCCTGCGTTTGAAAGGAGGCCCGCAAGGGGGACTCCTTTTTTCATTTGACAACCGCCCCAGAGTTGAAGCCAACAACATGTAAGAACTGGGCACTCAAATCCACGATTCGTCCTTACCCAATCACCAATTAAGGTTGCATATGCGAAAGTGGGTTCGGCAAGAACGGGGAACCTCAACATCCGAAATGAAAAACGAAAATCCACCCAGGGCGCCTGTTCTGAGTCCCTCACTTCTTGAATGCGAAAACCTGGGTTGGACAGTTGTATCGTCTTCCTTATCCACACTTGGGATACCAATGTAAATCACGGAGGTACGAAAGCCAACGAACACCTGACCTGCACCCAAAACGAAATGGCTGTTGGTTCCATGGTTGCAAAGGCTGACATAGGCCTCATTTTTTCACCCCTATGACAGGTACTGCTTTCTACAACGTTGGCCAATAATGGGAATCGCAGGCCGCCGCCGTGCCTCACGGATGGCGTCAGCAATGACCTCCTCCACATGGTGCTCGGCCAGGTACCTGCGACCAGTTCACCCGAAAAAACGGATTCTGGTCTGGGAGGCTGGGTTGTTCGTCTGCAAGTGTTACTGAAGGAACCAACCAAAGGCATCCGGGTCCAATCCATAAACAAATACTCATTTCGTCCTGAGGGTCTCTCGAGTGTCTTTTTCATTTACCCGCAAAGTATCCACCAGCTACCGCTGGTAAACTGCTTTCAAACAAAGCCGCTTAGCCCTAAAATGGTAAAGGACCATCCCTCATGATTACAGGAATCTCACTCGGGTGTCAAACAGGGGGCCTGGAAACTCAAGCAAACTTTTTCCGTGTTGCTTTCTCGTGAGAAGAACACTGACATAAATGAACCTGTGTATATATATATATGGTTGAATGTGCCTATGACATTCAATTGGGGGCCATTTGATGGACGTCACTCGCTCGAGATTTACGTCTGCCCAAAATTTGCAGGCTGTTCCTCAACTGATACTGTAGCCGTTCAGCACAGTGTTCCCATTTTGAGACACACCAAGTAGACGGACCCAGACATACCCTGCCGCACAAAAACCCATGTCCTAGCAGATCTCGCCTCTGCGCCTCGTCGCGCTTGCTCTGGGCCTGCGCAGCACCCCGGAACTTACCTTTTTTCCGTACTCAATGCCGATACCAAATGGGGTGAGGTGAAATTATCAAACATGTTGATCATACGAAACAGGCATTGATGGTATGAGTACTGTTCGAGTAGCCTTTTGGCAGACGGCCAAGGATGCCTTCGAGAGTGCGAGGCTGCAGGGTGCCTACACTCAATCAAGGACAACAACACACTGCTCGGGCGTGGATCGACAAGAAATCAATGGAAGTCGAAGCACCCTGGAGTCAAATTGGAGGTGTGCTCTTGAGGGTACCCTTTTTCGGGCAAGTTTTGCTCAGGAGAACTGAAAGTAATTGAAACGGCCAAATAATCCAGCAACTGAATACTGCTCTATGCTTTCAGGATCCCCGTTCAGTCAGCTGATGTTTGCTTCTGTGTTGAAACTGCAGTCGTGCTGGTCGAAAATTCACCGGGGCCGGGAAGCGGTCAGATCTCCTCTGAGATCATCGCGATCTTCCACCCCCCCAATCATCCACAACCAGCTCGCCCGACCATGTCGCTCTGCGGCCTTGAGCTCTCTTGAAGCGAGACCCTGACAAAGGAGGCCCCAGCCGCCAGTTCAGACCGGCCAGAAGGCGTTAGATCCTTCGCCCAGCTCCTTGCTGTTTCCCCGGTCGTGGGCGTGACCCACCAGTCAGCTCCTTGTGCCCGCTGCCTTGGACTACAGCACCGAAGCCCCAGGCCCTTGCTTTTGGCTGGCAGCCCCAGCCCGGCCTTGCACGATAGCTGTATAGCTCTCGCCCCGGTGGAAGTTCCACCCCCGGCTTAGACAGTCTAGCCCGTGGCGTGGCCCACTTGGAAAGCAGCTCACGCATTTCGGCGCCGACTCACTCACTCACAAAACACAGCACTTCAAGGTAAACCAAAACACGGTACTTCAAAAAAGCAATAACATGACTGGCTAACCTTTTGAGCTGCCATGACTTACTGCAAGTTGGCTGCGAATGTGAACGGGCGAACGGTCGGGTTGAGCGAAGGACGCTTCTCTGCTTTCTTTGTTTTCAGAGAAGACAAACATGAAACCAACTACTTGGATAGGATACCTGGTCTTCAAGCCTTCACCCATTCTCAACCCAGCAACATCCACGCTAGCCGCCAAGCCAAGCGACTTGAAGCGAAGCACACTGCCCCTCAATTTCTTACTTGCAAATTGCGGCTCTCCAAACGTGACTGAGAATCCAGTAAAGTCATTGGTTCAAAATCTAAAGGGATTGACAAAATACCAAACCGCCGGACTTTGGCAACCATCTTTTCGGTGCCACTGGCTTATTCTTTCTGGAAAAGGCAAAGGCGTGCGCGGAAGAACCCAATCGCCGCATCCCAGCCTTCTCTGATTTCATCTTGTCAGCCTTGGCCTAAGCCCCAGCGGAGTGACCGGCCCATTTGGCTGGGGTATGCTGGGGTGTTCAAAATGGGGGAGGGGACCGTCTATCCGATTTGGGCATGCGTCAATTCGACCCCAGAGAAGGGCCATGAACAAAACCCGTGGGCCATTTCCGGAACTGGTGGTTACCCTTGAGTTCCCATGGCAGAAAGTGGCCGCCAAAATGGGAGAAGAGACCAACAGTGGAATAATTTCGGGAGTAAGCCGGCGTTACTTTGGGCTCTCCCTCGCAAGGAGGTACCCTCTCTGGTTAGCCTTTCTACCAGGCGAGGGGGGGATCGACAGGGCCATAATGAGGCTTTTGCCTGAATAAATACCCGCACATTCTGCTGAGAAGAGGGGTCCTGAAGCACAGGAAGCTTGGGTCCTCTCTGGAGAGAACTGCTTGTTCAATCTGGCCTGCATGAAGGGTCCGGGATTGAGACAAGTGCGAAATCCATCGATCAAAGGCTTCTCATGAGCGGTGTTGCTAACAGGCGTGAAGAGCCAGGGAAGATCCACAAGAAGCTGGCAAAAAGCAAGCAACAAAGAAACAACGAGCTGTAGAGCTCCACACGGACAACTGGGACCCGTGTAGCTCGTTTCTTTCAGAGTAGCAGAGATCATTGATCATAATAAGCTACCCTGCTACCAACTAATTAAGATGTAAGCCACCAGAAGGTCCCGTTTGGAACGCGGTCTTCCAAGTTGATCCCCCAGTCAGGTTCTGAGATTATAGGTATTCAAATGCCAACTTGGTCTTCAGATCCTTCACTCGAAACCAGGACCGTCTTTCCAACGTGTGCCATGCCATCATACACATTCTGGCGTGCCAAGAACTTGGTGACAAAGGACCCAGGCCTCCGGCCATGGAAAACATGGGCTCATCCGCCACCAAGACAAGAAGATAAAGGCCATCTTCGTGGGGAAACAAAGTGCCTGAGCCCATGGCCAACGATCAAATGCGGTTCACCTAGTTCCCCCTTTTGTTTAAGAGCAGGAAGTCCAGACACCAGCTGGGGCGAGCACAAACATTGCCTTGTCGTTCTGGACCACAAGCCTTGAGAAGGCTTGCAAATGAGGAGTGGGGAAGTGAAAAGGAGACTGTGGGACCCAGGAAGCTGGAAAAGGCGTCCTTTTTGAAATGAAATGCGAAAAAAAGGGTGTCCCCAAGAATAGGGGGTATAATATGACTACTTCATTGGGTTTGCCTAAAACTGGCAAAAAGGGCGGTACCCAATTTCAGCAGACAACCAGATTCGCTGGAAACCTCCGACTTTGCACAAGGCAGTCAACTCGGCGATGCTGCAAGCCAGCCCGTGCAACAGGGTTTTCAAAAGGTTTGTTGCAAGGGATGTGAATCTTGGGATTCCTCGGCAACTCCTCAAGGATCCCAAGAACTCCCTCTGCAATGCACCGATACAGTGCCTCGGTCTAACGCTCTTCCCAGCAAGAGAGTCATGGGAATGTTCCTTCACTCGTCACTCGGGATGCCTTTGTCCCAACAGCGCTTTTGATAGATCACGACCATCCTTGAGGCGTGCTCCCACGAGTAGCCAAATCTTGGCAAGGCACTTCATCGGCAGGCTGCTCAGCTGGGGCATGTCCACAGGGACCTACAGGTGCGCGTTTAACACCGCCCCCTCTCAAACACCCGTACAGTAGAAAGGTTGCTAAGCGCCAAAACCGCTTAAGGGGCAAATTTCATTCCCATCAGGCCGTGCTGGCACCTTTTCTTGGGCCGGCCGTTTGTAGAGCTATTTTGGGACTCCTTGTGTGGCTTTCCACCATTCCAGGGCCCATGACAAAATAGGAAGTTTCGTAGGGCTGGCGTTTGCAAATATTATACGATGTCAACCGTGTCAATTAACCTCGGCGTATGTTACATTGGGCTCGTTTTGCGATGAGTAGATCTCATCATATTCCAAGGCATCTGACTCTGACAACCCAGGTTGTCTGCCTTTCAATTTCCCTCAGCGGCGTCATTGGTATGTTGTCGCAAAAGAGCGTAGGTTTTCCTTACGCCTATTAAACACATACCCAGATGCAAGCGTCGTACAACTTCAACATGCCTACGCCACTATTGTTTGTGCAACCTCCCTGTTTCGCTCCCTTTAAAGCGCGGTCTTGTTGAAACCAATGTCTGGTCAAGGCTGCCCTTTACAAAGGGTGTGCTATGCAAAACGTGCGCTTCAGCCATGCGCAATGCAGGAAGGGGCATTTCGAGCATGCAAAATGTTGCTAGCCCATGCCGAAGGCGGGGCTCTAAACATGGTCGGGTTCCTTTTGGCCACCCAGGTATATCCGTTGATCAGGGGGGGCATGATACCAAGCACAAAGTGTGATTGGGTGTTGATGAGGTGGTTTTAGTAGGTGTGGCAGTTCTAGTTGTCGTAATTGTAGTAGCAATCCTAGCCAATTTGCAACTGTAGTTGCTACTGCTGCTTCAATCTTCAGGTGTAGCTGCAGAACATTCTACTCACCAGGCCCCCACCCGAGGTTGCCTCAACATTCTCATTGCTCTGCAGGTTGCCGAGGTTCACAGTCAGGTGACCGACGCGGTGAAAAACCTTGCGGCCAGCCCAAAGCCGTGGGGCCAGGACTCCAAAAGACTTCCTGACTCAGTGGCTCGTGGGTCTCCTAGAAGTTAAAATGTCATGGTCGCAGATCATCCCAACCTGAAACTTCGAAGAGCTAAAAGAAACCAAGCTGAGTGGAGCCGAATTCTGAACTGTGTGATTTCAACATGATTCTTTGAACAGGACAAAGTCCGAACACTGGGATCCAGAAGCGAGCGGGGACGCAACCATCAAGGTGCCACAACCACATCATGGTACATTGAAGAATCCGCCTCATAAGGTTGGCTGTGGAGGAGGCCCTGAGGGGCTGTAGTTGTTTTGCCCATGGCAAGCCCGGCATCCCAAACATCCGCCTGTATCCCAACTCTTTGAACACCAACCCTTTAAACCCTCAGCTGATCAGCGTATATCAGCGTACTTACATTCAGCAGGGACTTGTGCCTTGGTGGCCAGATGGAAGGCACCTTGATCAGAAGTCAACTGTTCTCGCAGAAATCCAGAAATCCAGGCCTCAAATCCAGACAACAGGCAGCGACAAGGGGAAACGCACACTTCATTTCCCACAGGGAGAGTCTGCATGCGGCTGGGTTAGTCACTTCTCGCATGTTCTCACGCCACCCATTCCTTTCAAAAAGGAATCACCAACAGGGAGGAAAGCGCTTTCAAATCGTCCCTCTTTCTTTTCCTTCGTTGGGGCTGCTGCAAATGTCGTTTGCTTTCCGGTTCTGTGGGGAAGACAACACCAAAACGGAGTCCCTTTGCGTTGGTCGACTTTAAAGAAGAGAACACGTTTGCTGCCTGTCGACAACTGAATCCAAAGGACATATTGCGAACTTGAGCCCTGCCCCAGTGAACACCATCTACCTGCAATCTGTTCCTGTCCACCAAGCGAGACGGCTCAAGGTTCCACAAATGTCCACTCAAAGATTACCCCAAAGGAAGGCCTCGAATGTGATGTCAAACCCATCCACAGTCACAGGAATATGGTCATGAGTCACACCTATTAATCTCTCAGGCTCTGTCTTGAACATTTAGTGTTGCACGCCTGCGGTTGGTTTCTGGAGGGTATTTAAGGCCCTGGACCTTTTGACACATCCTAAATATATGACACTGGCCACTCCTAAAAGCTGTTTTTATGACGCGTTTGTGAAAAGCACCCAAGAAAGGTCGAACTCGTTCGTGGTTTGAAACCTTAGTCGAGGACCCTAGGGGAATCTTCTTTGGGGTTGCCCATCTTTACAAGAGAATTCAAAGAGCTCCGCCTTGCCTCGATCCTAGCGAAGGCATGAGGATCCTCCATCTGCGGGAAGCGGTACGTCTTCGATGATCCAAAACCTCGACTTCCAACCGAAGCGCGACGCTCTAATCAAAAAGGCGGTGTGCTAGAGGATGGTTCGGCTCCATTGGACTGCCGGGATCTCCCATGGGGGGAGATGCGGAGAGGAGGTGGCGGACCCTTTTAAACTCTGAAGCTCACGCGGCACCAAGGGATCCAAGCCAAGGCCTCCAGTTTTCATAACATTGCCTAATTTACTCGCGCATCTACTCCCTGCATCTCCCTGCCAAGAAATGCAAGCACGACACCAAGCCTGTTCAGCTTCGATTGGGCCAAACCACAAGGAAACCTTCGGGCTCCTTGCAGCTTCCGTAGGGGTTCGTAGGGAGCCATCCAGGCAACTTCATGACACCAACATATGGCTCTTACCATTCTGTCTCACAAAGTCGCACCAAACATAAGCTCAAGAAGCTGCCCACTGGACTCGAACGCCAAAAACGAACAGCCGCTTGAAAGGCAAATGTTACCCATGCATATGGGGGAGGGTATCCGGAAAGTCGGGGAGCCCACAAGGTGTTCTTGCTGTTTCCTGCGTGATAGAGGGTCTGGAAACTGTAGAGGCTTAATTAACTTAACCATCCCTTCTGTTGTCCTGTTGGGAGGACATCGCAGTTTCTTGGCGATGTAGCACCCAATAACCCTCTAAACACCACACGGACTCGGTTTGCAATTGAAGATCGACATGCACATGAGTGTAGCCCCCCTCCCAGGACCCCGGACGCGACTGCTTCTGGTAGTCGCCAATGCGCATGGAGACGAACGTGTCTTTGGGTGTTGCCAGCCTTGGAATTTTAGGTTGGAGCCGCATGGGCGGAAGTCGAGCGAGCCGTTCTGCGGCAAAGTGAGTCAAACCCCCTTGGCCCACCAGGCCGGCCGCTCCAAAGAACGCGAAGCGAAAAGTCGTTCAGGCGTTAGGACCCTGTGTCAAAAGGGACTCAGTTGCTGAGCATTGAAGCAATACGACCATGCCGGACCAAGAGTTCCACACTGTAAAGCAAGCCGCGAAATATGTGTAGTGATTTGGATCTTGGTTGCTGAGTTTTGCCCCTTGTCTTGGAGCAGAATCGCAGTTGTCAGAATCTAAAAGTCGAAACCAGACCTGAAGATGCATCCAATCCGGTATCTGACCCGAAGCTCCCCAAAGTCTTGAACGGCTTAAGGCCCAACCTGCAAGCGGGAAATACACACCCTCCACATATTTACCGGTGTGTGGGACCCGTGCTGCAACCAACAGATCTAAATACCCCAATCCACGATCGCTGGGTCCAAATCCCCAAGCAACCGATCCAACCTACCAGGGGTTACCCGGCCTCCCAGTGACATGAAAGCTCTGAAACCGTCGATCCTCTCTCAGCTCGCATGTTGCAGGATTTCCATGGATTTCCTGAACGGTATCCAAACCTTGTCATATACAGGACAGAATCAAAGCCAAAGCAAGGCTCCGCTTTCATTGCAACCCAATGACTATTGTGATTGTGACTCATAGTGACAAATTGGGGCCATGAAGGGCCATGAACTTCCCGTGGCTGATCAGTACTTGGCGCGGCACCCCTCCAGTGCGTCGATGCGGATTTCCATCCCAGTCATCGGTGCCTCGCGACGCATCGGGCGCCTGTCCTCAGGGCTCTCCTTTTAGCGCTCCCCCTTTGTGACCTCCATCCTTTTGGGACCCCCGCAAAGAGGCAGGTAAAAGCAAACAGACACCAAAGATAGCCAAAACTAAGGCTATTGGCCGGTCAATGGTGGAATAGTCCAGCAAGGGACCAGGTGAGTGGACGGCCTTCCGAAAGGAAACACAGCAACTGGGTGCTGAAAAGCCATGGGTAGTTTCCTACTTTTTCTAGACCCCATGTTTAGCAGCAAAAAGACAGAGCGCTAAGTAACATCATTGCGCAGTCACATCGTTGGTGGCCGATGATGTTCATCAAATTCAGGTCGCATTGGTGTGCAATCAGATCTCAGGAGGGCGCGATTTGCTGTGCATTGCAGGCGCCAAGCAATCGAAACTGCGTAAGTTTGTTCGTTTAGGCTCAGGCAAAATGCAAAAGCCGATCTTTTGTAAAGTGGAGGGACACTTTTACTCTGGGCCACAGGTTATCCCTGCTGTAGTCAGCCGTTAATATACCTGTGGAGCAAGAGCCACCAAGCAGCAGTTTGCCGGATGCCCCAAGGTGGCCATGCTTGAGCTCTGACCTCCACACAGCGCAACATCTGCACAACCCTATACAATACCCTTCCTACCCCCCGGCGCGGCGCCTGGCCTCGCCGCTACGCGTGAGTTCACTCGGTCTCAGGATGATCCCTAGATTGACGCTTGGCCACTGCTGCGGACACGTTGCGCTGCTGGCCCCCCTGTTCCATCATCAAGTTTTCCCCCAAGTGGAAAGTTGAAGGGTGCCAGCCCCAGTTTCTGACTTTGATACAAAGGAAGATGCACACTCCAGATTAAATGACAGCGCAGCTCCAAAACGGGCCAGCTTTTCCTTCGTGCTCTACCTCTATCTCGGAAAGCATTGTTTCACAGGGCGGATGTTTGGTTAGTCAGGGTGCCTTTGACCCTCAAAAACTCAGGCTCGGTACACAAGCCTCACTCACATCCACTTTCTGCGTCGCGATGGTGAAACAGTCAGTACGTGCCGCGCACTCAGTATGAGTTCAAGCATGTCTTTGCCCCTCAAATGCGCGTTTCAACCTCCTGTTGCTGCGTCTCCGTGACACTGTTCCTTTTCTTCGCCAAGCGGGCTCCGGCGCCGTGCACTTCATGCTCTTCAGCCTTCTCAGTTTTTTTCTTCTCTCCTCTAGGAGCAAGATCAACTCCGTAGACGTAGATGGAGACCAAAGGGATGAAGACCAAACCAAAGAAAACCCCCACATTCAAGCTGATAACATATGCAAAGAAGAGTGACCTAATAGCACTCAATCGGGCAAATGCCATGGGGATAATGCCAAGCATTGTTGTAGCATAAGAAGCAAAAATACCTACCCCTGCGCTCTTCATTGCCACTATGTACCTCTGAGAGCCAGAAACATGAATGTTGGGATTGGAAGGACTGCAAGCGGCTGCAGCCATAACAAAATGAAGGATAAAATCAATGGTCGTGCCCGACGAAAGGAGCAAGGCAAGAGCCAAGATTGGATCGATCTTGAATCCGCAAATGCCATAGAAACCAAATATCACCAACGTCATCAAAGCGATGCAAGGCAACAAAAGCAGCCCCAGTCGTGGCCCCAGGAATATGAAGCAAAAGGCTGCCATCAAAATGTTCACGTAGATCAAGCTTGTCATCACGTTGCCCAACAATGTTTGCTTAGAGTCAAGGTTTCTGAAGACTTGCCCCGAGGAGAACGCTTTTCCGATCTCCCACGGGTCGCCCATCGAAATATCCTTCCAATAGTTGGTATGACGTTCTTGCAGTTTCTGTACATTTGCAGCCCATTCTGCGGCCAATCGCCTCGCTTCCAAGCTTGCACGATAGTCCTGCCAGGGACTGACGGTTCAAAGGTATGCTCACATGCTTGGCTTATGGTGCCATCTTCAAACAACAAGAACATGGTTTCACAGCCAAGTAACCAGCAGTGTCAATTTGGTCCTCTTCAAAGCCATCCTCCGTCCACATATTTTTTGCTCGGAATCCGACTTTCACTCTTGTCCAATAAACTCGCAGCAAACCCTGTTGGTCTCGACCGGCATCTTCTTCCACCACAATGTCTGGCTTAATGTAAGCAGACATAGCCTGGTTCACAACCGCCGCATCCATGAAGACTTTGGCAGTGTCTAATGTATCGATCCCACTTTGGTTGAGCAACAGAGTCACAATCGATTGGGTCAAGTTGGACGCCACGTACCCAAGGTCTGTGCTCAAGGTGTTGAAGTCCATATCACCCAAGGTACCGGATTTGTAGCTCATGTCTCGCTCCATCTCATCCAAATGTCTGCGTGCCTGACCCAAAAATGCCATGTATAGCTCTGGATAGATTGTAGACATTGAGGTGAGGTTGTTGAGCAAACCAAGGGACCTCAACCACTCTCCACTTTGCGCAAAGAAGTCATAAGCAAGTCCATCCTCAATTTGACTCAAGCGAATAGCATCCCGGAGATCTTCAAGTTCCTCACGTCGAGCTGCGCTTTGCTTCAAGTCATCATTGTGCAGCTCCGCAATCTGAACCTTCAGATCATCTTCTTTCGGCGTAGTCCTCTTACCAACCACGAAAGCTTCAAGAAGTCCAGTGAGAGATGTCCTCTTCTCTTGCGCTGACTCGTTCTGGACCTCGGCCTGGTCATCCATGCGCTGCCATGCCTCCTCTGAAACTCCTGCCTCCTTGGAGAGGAGCTCTGCTGACTTGACCCTTTTGGTGTCATAGCCTAGAAGCTCACCTGGCAAGTTACCATCAGGAATGCCATAATCTCTGATGGAAAGAAAGTAATCTTCATCTCTCTCGCCATACCTGGAATCCCTTGCTGCTTGCCTCTCCTGAAGCATGTCATCAAGGTTGAAGGCAGCGAGAAAAGATTCCTTCGCTTCCCACGTAGCTGCAGACCGACTCCACATTCGTTTCTCAAAGCTTCGCTCCCGCGCGCTGGCTCGCCGAATTCTTCTCATTTGTGAATTGATCTGGCCATTCAGCAACACGGTGCCTTGTTCTGTCGGATCCGCGTCCTCCAAATCATCGAGCAGCTTCGTCTGGAAGTCTTTGCTGAGGAAAGATTGAAAGAGCTGCCAAGATTGGTTTGCGGTCACGGTTCGTGGGAATCCTGGACGCCTCACCTCGGAAGCTCGCAGCAAACCTGACAAAGGGAAACTCAGACACCGAACGAGTTCGGCTGTCAAACAGCATGCGTGCTTCTTTGTCGAACCCACTTGAACTGTTTAATGCTCCTGCCTGGCTTCAGATCCTCATTGAAAACCACATTCTCCATCTCGCTTCCAAAGCTCTCCTTACAGCAAGGTTAGGCCAACCCCTTGCTACATTCACATGTAACCACAATCGTTTCAAACTGCTTTCGGCTTCCCTCGATATAGATGGGGCCAGGCTCCTCATAGTTGTCCACATCTTCCCAGACTTCGAAGGCTGCCTCCCTGGCCAAGCGCGAGCGGCGTGCAGCGTCCACCGCACGCTGGGCCCGTTGCGCCCTGCGCTCTGCCTCTCGCTCACGTGACACCTGGGGTCGTTGGAACAGGGGGGGGACCACAAAATCCTAGTTTGCAATCCGTTGGGCACCATAACAGCAACGGAAATCATCTGGTATCAGGATCTTGCACATTGATGTTGGACCCCGACCTGGTCTCGTTCGCCTGCCAGCGAAAGCCACTGATGACCAGCAAACCTTCGAGTCGCAGTGACCGCTTGTGGCGTGTTCAGGTCTGTGACCTGTCCTACAATGCTGGTCAACCATCTGCGTGCTTCTGCCATAGAAAAGTTTGAATAAGCATTCCACATGGCAGTAGATCGGTACTGAGCAACTCCATAAGCCAGACCACGGCGCAAGCTTTCAAGAGCAACCTCTTGTGGAGAACACTTGTCATCTTCTCCTGAATCTCTCAAGGCCCCCGACTCGTAGTGCTGCTCAAGATGAGCCAAGCTCACCTCGTCTCCTGCATGCTTTGCTGCAGACTCCACAAGCACTGCGAAAGCTTTGGTGGCAGTAGCATTGAAGGCAGCATTCGGCGAAGCACTCAAAGCCACCCGAAGTTCATTGCAAGTGGTTGCCAACGGACTCAAAGGATCAGATGCAGCAAAAGTCTCTGCCGCTTGTTGCATTGCCTGATCTGATTGCCAAAGGTCAAACAACACAAGCCGCTGAGTGACCAGTACGTTTGCACACACGCAGGACACTTTCAGCAACCAAATGTCCACTTAGCTTGCAATCAAGGCACTTTCAATGTCTTTGCAGTATTTCGTGCGTAGATGCCAACCGACTCCATTGGAAACATCGTTGTGTTCCACCACTGCTTGAAAACAACTTCGGTGTACGGATCCGCGAAGTACTTGAACAAGTCGCCAAGCCTTCGCAGAAATTCTCGTTGCCCGAACTGCACATTGTATTTGCCCAAAAGTCGGTCGTCGCTGGGCAAGGCCTCGTAGAAGCTCACAGCCGCAAAATTAAAAGAGGCGGCCATTCTCTGAAGGCGCACTCCAACTGAGGCATTGAATGCGTACACCGACTCCAGCAAATGCGTTGCTACCTCGTCCAAATGGTCAATTGCAGTAACATTCAGCGTGTTGGCTGGAGTTGATGAGTTGAATGCAGTTGCAGCCTGCTGCAAGAGACTTTCCGCTGCAGAAAAGCTGCCTCCGGACTCATATGCATCAGCTGCAGCATAGAGATGCACAAGGGCAGCATCAAGCGCACTGCGCAAGCCAGCGCCAAGCTCCTGAGTATAGTTGCCGTAGCTGTAGCGAGTTGTGTTAAGGGCAACCTGGACTTCACGCAGGGTGGTGCTGGTGTTTGTGAGCGCTTGGTGTGGCCCGAGCTGCAGGTCTTGAGCCATGCCATGTATTTCTGCCAAAGCAGATTGCACAGCAAGGCCACTGGACAAGTAGGCCATGGCAACACCCTGCCACTGCGTTGCCAAAGTAAAGAACTGGCTCCGAAGTGTGCCGTCCAAAGACTCTCCAAGAGCCACTCCAAAGGTTGTGGCATTTGTGCGGACCCTCAAACGTTCTGCGTTGGACTGGATAGACATCCAAAGTTGCATAGCCACGGTCCAATCCGTCGCTGCTGATTTGTATGCCTTTTGCCCATTAAGTTCTCTGATGCGCTGTGCATATTCTGCAGTGGCTCGCATGACATCTGGTCCTGGCAGAACTTGATGTTGCATCATAAGGTACACACTATTTTGACCGTATTGTCCCATGTAATCAAGTCCATCTTGTAGATATTCGTGGTAGTGGGAATCATCGGGCATATTCACCTTTTGATGAAAGGACGCCTCCAATCTCTGTGTTCCATAGAGTGACACAAAGATCACTGCAATGAAGAGAAAAAAGGTCAGCCCTTTGCATACTGTGCTATGTGCAGACCACCTGGCATACTTCTCCAAAGCCGAATGAGCATGACCTCGATCCTTTGTGGATGCATGCAGTTTGCCGTATCCTCGCTGGAATGCAGCAAAGGCTCCTGAAAAGAAGGTGAGCTGGATGATATAGTCTGCTATCACTGCAAGTGCCCCCACCTGAGTGAAAGATTTGATCCATACCATGTCCACCGCTGACCCCGCAAGGAAGCCTGCCAATGCAGTAATGCTCGTCAAGGTAATGGATGCTGCTGCTGAGCCAAAGCTGGCAGCCAGCCGTTCTGCCAATGTATGATCCTTGGGTGCTTCGAAGAAAAGCCCAGCAAGGATCATCATGTCGTCGACGGCAATGCCAAGGATCAAGAAGGACACGAACAATGATGAAGTTGAAACCTTCAGCCCCTGAAGGGTCAAGTAGCCACATAAGCCCAAAGCAGACAACATTGCAAGACCGGCACTCACAATACATATAGTCGCAGTGAACCAGTTGGTTGGATTGACCCATGAATGGTTCTCAAAGTTGATGAAATGCATCGCACCGCCGCAGCCCAACCAAACGACCACAAAGGCCAAGGCGAACAAGTGCCCTTCTTGGAGAGAGCCACGGAACACTTCCTCTGTAGCGAATGCTGAGCTGTAAGCCGAAATTCGGACATTACCCGTAGAGCTTGCGCGCCGTTCTTGTGCCCAAAGCACAGCTCCGAACTTCCAATCATTCGAGCTGGACTCATATTTGCACATGAAGCCATCTGAAAACTCGAAATGCCCATGGTCGTCTTCTGGACTCAGATTTTGCTCCACGCGTGCTCGGTCACCCATCATTGTGTATGTAGAGTTGCGGAATCCTCTCCCCCCCTTGTGAAGTGCAACCTGATACGGCAGGTCCAATGGGCAAAACACAATGCACGACTCGTTTGGATTGTCGAAGAAACGGATGCAATCTTGGTCATACGTTTCCTTCCGCTCCTTTGAGGTTACGTTATTCTTGATCTCATTGTGAATTGCAAGGGCTTCTTCAAAGTATGGCGAGTCCAAGATGTTCTTGCCGTTGGGCAGCGTATAGAGGACGCTCATAGCACGGTCACTTTCCGACAAATTGTTCTTGAAAATATCTTGCCCTTCAAAATGATCCAGCGCAGCTGGTGAGTTCTGTTCAAGAACAAGTTCGTAGATATCTCTTTCGAGTGTGACCAAAGGAAGCCCTGACATGCAAACCAGCGCAAATATGATGCCGCCCAAGCAAAACTTGCAAGCATGGTCAGCAAGAAGAAGACCTAAATGTGCGAAGGTCGACTCCATCTCATCCCGGATTTTTTCGCTGATGTGATCCAGAAAATCAAAGAAGGCGTGGACGGCCCCGTGTGAAGACCCTGGATCAGCATGATGGAACATCGACTGCCACCGTGCTTTCTCAGCCTCTGCTTCTTCGTCGCCTGAAACAGCACGCAAAGGCAATCTGCACATTGCATATTTGACAACGTGCCTTCGATTCAAGGCTCTATGCACTAAACGACCGTTCAAAGCAAAGCAGCACAACTGCTGCAAACAAGCCGCGGAAGAATATGAGTTTGGAATGTGCTGCGAAACTTGCCAAAACATATTACGACGCGCTCCTCCTTCACCATCTTGCTCTTCTTCATCAGCGCCAACTTTCACCACTGCCTCCACAGTTTGCCAAACACACACTGCGGAGATGTGAAAGCTTCTGTTCTCCAATTCGGGAAACGTTTCGCCCAATGGCTCCCAATGACAGCTGGTTCGCTTGCCAGATGCGCGGGTCGCTTCTGAGACTCTTGTGACACATCCATAACAACTAAACGTACAGTAAATGATGACTGAGTGTGAGATGATCGGATTACCCCGCTGATTCTGTTTGCCCAGCTGCATCCCAAGGGCCAACCTTCATAGACTGGTGATATTTCATGAGGAAGTTTACTGGGGAATCGAAATGCAAACTCTCGGAAATAAGAAAACAAACGAAAACTTGTGCATTCTGAAACTAGCAAAAAAACAATTCAAACCATCCCCACCCAGAGTTGCGCCGTTATGCTCCATGTGTTCTTCCCGGCCAGTTTTTCCGAGTTGTTCCCGTCATTTTGTTCGCGTTTCTTGGGTCATGGTTGTGGCATGCTCCGCCTGTTGCTCGTTTTGATTTCGGCGGCCACATGAAGTGTAAGGGGTCTGCGGCTTTGTTTCACTGACACCTTCAATCCTCGGAGGTGGTCGGTTCAAGGCAATCTTGCGAGCGAGGGCTTTTCCAAGATGTTCGACCAACTGCTCCAAATTTGGGCGCTCCTTAAATGCTCCTAAGGGCATGCAAAATATGCTGATCAAATTGTTGAATTGACAAATTTACTGTTTGAACCCCCTTGATTTGAGAGGTAAATGATTGTCATGTTTCTCTTGGTAGACTCCATCCAGCCGCAGGTGTTTTCTTTGCCATGCATGCACCAAGATTCACTCTTGGCCAAATTGTGGAGAGTGTGGAGTGGAGAGCGCGGAGTGTGGGCGTGGCGTGTCGCGTGTGGTGCGGAGTGGTGCGGAGTGGAGCGGAGCGGAGCGGAGTGGAGTGGAGTGGAGTGGAGTGGAGTGGAGTGGAGTGGAGTGGAGTGGAGTGGAGTGGAGTGGAGTGGAGTGGAGTGCAGTGGAGTGGAGTGGAGTGGAGTGGAGTGGAGTGGAGTGGAGTGGAGTGGAGTGCAAAGATCACAGACTGCGCACCTTGATTTGCAAGCAATTACCGTAAGTACTTTAAGTGTCTTGGCTGTGCGTGTGTGAAGGGGATCTTACGATACGTGTAAGTTACTTGGCAACCCTGTAAGTACATATAAACTTTGGCCAGCACTTAGATTACTTCCTAGGCTTATAGCCCAAGATACACTAGGTTATAACATGACCTACATCCAGTATATTTGTCGTCACTAGAAGCGGACCAGTTTGTTTGGGAAGTGGTGCCTATGGGCCTTGTCGCCACGTCGCGAACGGTTGCGGGCAGTTGCGTTTGCAAGTAGCACTAGCGAGTTGCACTACCAAGTTGCATTAGCAAGTAGCACAAGCGAGTTGCGCTAGCAAGTCGCACTAGCCAGTAGCACTAGCAAGATAGCGCCAGCAAGATGCCCTAGCCTCTGGCACTGCTCGCAAATTGCAGTAATGAGTTGCACTAGGAAGATGCATTAGCAAGTTGCAAACGCTTGCGAGCACGTAGCGAACACGACCTCCGCCGAAAGACCCCCCACTTATAAACGGGCGCCCTTCGCTGCACGCCTTCGGGCAAATCTAGCAACCCCATCTGATGCGTGGGGGACAACCACAGGTTGAGCTCATTCTGTTCCCCCTAAACACGACTTTCCAAATGATCTAGAAATCATTGGTTAATGAGTGGTAGCTAGATGGGCTTTGTTGTTTCATTCCAAGTTCGGTTGCGAAAGGTTTGCGCAGTTGGGTCATCTCCGAGCATCACGAATTGCGCCGATACATTGTTCTTGTGAATATCGTTCTGAAGCTGGGCAAGTGGACCCCTCATGAGCAGCTACAGCCTTCAATAGAGATGGACTGGCACCAAATATGACTCCCTTCTCGTCTTCCTGTTTTACTGAAAGTGATCTCCCCCCCCCCCAAACTGTTCTGTGGAATATCTGCTAGCATCATTTGCAGCCAAGTAAATCATGCATGAAGAGTCAGAGATGGATATTGAAGCACCATCAAAGGAATAGAGCTTCCTGCTTCGGGAACTGCGCCGAACACCCTTTTGAGATTTCGCCTCGTCTCAACGGACACACCCCGAAATAGGCGGTTACCGTTTGGTTCCCCTTTTGCAAACTGCGGGCGTCACTCTTTGAACATTGAAAAAACGAGAACTTAGCGGAGGTGACCCGCTCCAGCCTGATCTGGGCCTTCTAGGCCTTCGGATTCAATTCGCACGTCCGCCTGACACGAGCCCAATTGCTCAAAGCGCCTCAACATGGACGGGTTACTGGCCCTACACGGGTTCAACAGTTGAGCGGTTCTCAACATGGCGCAAAAGGCCCCCTCTTTTGGTATAAGGTGAGAAAAGAAACTGGAACCAACGGCGCCTGACCCCGCAATTTGGGAACCCCACTTCCCACCTCTAGTCCAACACCACTAATCTTCTACATGAGAACGTGAGGAACATACAAAGGTTTTGGCTAAGATAATTTCAGAAGCGCGTCTAAGGTTGTGTGGGTTTTGGTTGCTTCGTAGCGCTGCAACTCAAACATCCATCCAAGCATCTGCATCATGCGTATTCAAATGTCGTGGTGGAAAAAGCAAACTGCCAAACGGAAAACCACCAATGCCACAAACCCAAACACACAATTGCTGTTCAAACACTATCGTCCACGAAAGGCACGATTCCACCATCCGTGGCCATGACAGGATTGAAGAAGCAGAGCTAGGGTCTCAACTCCGCGCAACGGCTTCTTCATCTTCAGCGCACAAAATCGCTGAATTGCACTGCGATAGCCATTCAGTGTGCAACTGCAGCAAGGCTGTTTTCAAAGCCGCGGCTCCCAACTACAAATATGTGCCACGTAATCAAACAAGATATGATTAGTAGCCTTTCTGCAAACAGCTGGACTCACATTGTTTTGGCAACGCGCAATCTCGCACCTCCAACATGTTCCGGCCCAAAGTCTATGTGGGCTCTTTGTGTTGATGCAGCACTAAGGGTGTTGCCATCCCATCTTCGAAATCATTCTACCGAGTCAACCTCGAACTGTCACCTCCCCAAGCAGCCACTAGAAAATCAGGTCAAACCTTGGGATAAATTTCTTTGAGTTGAAGAATGGTATTTGGGAAACATGTCAAAATAAGGGGGCCCAATGAGGTTTTCATGTAGGTCAGTCTAAACCGAGGGCGTCGAGCCTCAAAAACACCTCATGTTTTGTCAATCCGATACGGCCCAGCCTGGGACGCCAAGTCCTGCGCCATGCTGAGTCCCTTTGGGCTCTCGCGGTGCTGAAAAAATTCAGAAAGCCTTTGAGCCGATACGGCACAAGTGACATCATTGTAGACTCACGCAAATATCGCTTCATGTTTCTACGCCGAGGAGTCGTCCTTCACAGGTAGCACCATTATGCCCACGACGCGCCTCAAAACACCCGTGGTTTCGTTGAACCTAAAACAATACTCCCGCGCCACTGGGCGCATCTTGCTCTTTATGGCTTTGGTCCCGGTCCCCATTGAGAAAGCGATGTTGAATTAAATTATTTTACTTTGAACAGCTGCCGCACAGGCGCCCACAAGTCAATGCGGCCGCGCGCGGGGTCAGTCAAAACCAACATGGAACCAAAGCAGCGTTGACCCCGAACCACTAGCAGCCCCAGTCGCCGAAATCACTTCCTGTTTGGTAGAGATTCCTTCGTCCGCTCCGATTCGTCGAGGGACGAGCCAAGCTCTTGCAAGGACACGTCATCTGTAGCCCCAAGATCCACCCACATGACCAAAGGTTGCCAAAACATAGTGGCTTAGCGTAGCTTCAGCGGCCGCGTAAAGATTCGCGCGTGAGACGCACGTGTCCTCTAGAAAGGCAGTTACGAGCAAACCTTTGATAAACAGCTTCGAGCAGCTGAGCTTTGCGCCATACTCCAATCAGCGCTTAGGCTCCGGCAAAATTTTTGCCGGAGCTAAGTTCTTTGTGCATAGGCACTCCTTTGTGTTTTTATTATGTAAGCAGCACTCTTCCAAAAAACCGCTGAACCCCAACGTGCTTAACAAGTACTTCCCCAGTGGCACACCGCGTTTTAACAGCGTTTCAATTAAAATAGGCCAGAGGTGCCCCTATCAGCCCCGGGGCTGGTTCGCCCCTATGCGTTTTCACTATAGTTTCACTTGTCTGAGCTAGGTTTCGAGCTCAAAAATTGCTCGAACCGTGTCCACAAACACATGGCGCACCACAATTCACCAACATGCGCTGCAATGTTGCTAAGTTCTTTGTTCACAGCCACCCCTATACGTTTATAAGCACAATCTTCCAAAAACAACTGCGCACCAATGTGCTCAACAAGTGCTTCCCTCACGCTTCTTTCTACTTCCTTCTTTCTTTTTCTTTCCTCTTTCTCTTCCCCATACTCTTTCTTTTTCCCGAAAGCATGGCGAAGGGTTCTTCCGCTGGGTTCACTTGAGTTGTTCTCATGAGAGTCATTACAAGGTGTCATTGCAAGGCAAGGAGTCATGCAAGGAGTCATTGCAAGGAGTCATTGCAAGGAGTCATTGCAAGGAGTCATTGCAAGGAGTCATTGCAAGGAGTCATTGCAAGGAGTCATTGCAAGGAGTCATTGCAAGGAGTCATTGCAAGGAGTCATTGCAAGGAGTCATTGCTAGGAGTCATTGCAAGGAGTCATTGCTAGGAGTCATTGCAAGGAGTCATTGCAAGGAGTCATTGCAAGGAGTCATTGCAAGGAGTCATGAGAGTCATTGCGAGCTGCGCATGGAGCCAAGTGCAAGTTGCAAGTGCAAGGAGTCAAGTGCAAGTTGCAAGTGCAAGGAGTCAGGTGCAAGTTGCAAGTGCATGGAGTCAAGTGCAAGTTGCAAGTACAAGGAGTCAAGTGCAAGTTGCAAGTGCAAGGAGTCAAGTGCAATTGACTTGCGAGGAGTTAAAATGTTTTTAACATGCTCGCGCGACCCTCTGCGGGGATCGGCGTGGTCGAGGTGCAAAAACTCGAGGTTTTTTTGCGATTTCTGCGGTGCTCGCGCAACCCTCTGCGGGAATCGGCGTGGTCGAGGTGCAAAAAACTCGAGGTTTTTTGCGACTTTCGTTGTTCGAACTGGTCCTCAGAAGTTGTCTCGTGGTTCGCGCGCCTGCTCCCGGAACCGGCGGGTCGCGGGTTCGATTCCTCCCTGGTCCGCGGGCGGGCGTCGCAAGATGCAACTTGCATTTTAAAGCAACTTGCGCAGAGCAACTTGCGCAGAGCAAGTTGCACAGAGCAACTTGCGCAGACCAACTTGCACCGACCAGTTTGCGCAGAGCGCCTTGCCTAGAGCAACTTGCGCAGAGCAACTTACGCAGAGCAACTTGCACAGAGCAACTTGCACAGAGCAGCTTGCACAGAGCAACTTGCAGGGAGCGCAATTTGCACAGAGCAACTTGCAGGGAGCCACTTGCAGGGACCAACTTGCCGGAGCAACTTGCGCGGAGCAACTTGCGCAGAGCAACTTGCACAGTGCAACTTGCGTAGAGCAACTTGCGCAGACCAACTTGCACCGACCAGTTTGCGCAGAGCACCTTGCCTGGTGCTGTCTCGCGCTTGCTTCACAAATGCTTCGTGGAGGGAAAAAGAACGCATCCTGCAGCGTTGGGCCGACCTCGCTTGCGATGTTATGCTTTCGGGCCAACCGTGGTCTAGTTTTTTTCACTTGCGCCGTGTCTTTCCTTTTCTCCTTCTCGTTCTCTGTTGCGCCCCTGTAACGAAATCTACTTCTAAAGCTTGCGCCTGTCGCGAAATCCGCGCCTGACCTTGCGAAAGTGCTGCACCTGCCACGAAACCTTGCAAAAAAGGTGTTCTGCGAAGCCAATTTAACGACGTCTAAACGAGGTCTTCACCGACAACACAACTTAGCAACACATAGCAACACACGGATCACACTCCCATGTGTTAGTTGGCTTAACCTTCTCAGTATCTTGGCCAGAGGCAGTGCGCCGTTGTGTTTTGTGACGGGAGTGGGCCTCAACATTCAACAGCGCCCCTTCCGATCTCCCATGGCACACCAGACCCTTGGCTTTGCGCGCGGTGAGGGCTGGGGTAGCATGTGCGTCCGCAGCAACATCTAAGTGAAACGTGTGTGCCCATGCGGTTTGTTTCAAAGTCGCTGAAAGCCATACATCTATAAAGTGACAGCATAGATCATGGCTTGCGGGGCGTGTAACCACAAGGACCCAGTACCCCACAAGTGGAAAGTTGACGAGCGCCAGCCCCAGTTTCTGACTTTGATACAAAGGAAGATGCACACTCCAGAATACATGATAGCGCATAGGCTGAAGAAGCCGAGTCGCTCCAAAACGGGTCCGCTTTTCCTCCATGCTCTACCTCTATCTCGGAAATGGTTGTGAACATTTGGTGAGTGAGGGTGCCATTGACCCTCAAACACCCTCAAACTCAGGCTCACGTTCTCCATCGCAATGGTGAAACCGGGCGACATACTAAGTATGTGCCGCGCACTCAGTATCAGTTGAAGCAAGTCTTTGCCCCTCAAATGTGCATTTCGGCCAACGGTTGCTGCGTCTCTGTGACACTGTTCCTTTTCTTCGCCAAGCGGGCTCCGGCGCCGTGCACTTCATGCTCTTCAGCCTTCTCAGTTTTTTTCTTGGCTCCTCTAGGAGCAAGATCAACTCCGTAGACGTAGATGGAGACCAAAGGGATGAAGACCAAACCAAAGAAAACCCCCACATTCAAGCTGATAACATATGCAAAGAAGAGTGACCTGATAGCACTCAATCGGGCAAATGCCATGGGGATAATGCCAAGCATTGTTGTAGCATAAGAAGCAAAAATTCCTACCCCTGCGCTCTTCATTGCCACAATGTATCTCTGAGAGCCAGAAACATGAATATTGGGATTGGAAGGGCTGCAAGCGGCCGCTGCCATAACAAAATGAAGGATAAAATCAATGGTCGTGCCCGACGAAAGGAGCAAGGCAAGAGCCAAGATTGGATCGATCTTGAATCCGCAAATGCCATAGAAACCAAATATCACCAACGTCATCAAAGCGATGCAAGGCAACAAAAGCAGCCCCAGTCGTGGCCCCAGGAATATGAAGCAAAAGGCTGCCATCAAAATGTTCACGTAGATCAAGCTTGTCATCACGTTGCCCAACAATGTTTGCTTAGAGTCAAGGTTTCTGAAGACTTGCCCCGAGGAGAACGCTTTTCCGATCTCCCACGGGTCGCCCATCGAAATATCCTTCCAATAGTTGGTATGACGTTCTTGCAGTTTCTGTACATTTGCAGCCCATTCTGCGGCCAATCGCCTCGCTTCCAAGCTTGCACGATAGTCCTGCCAGGGACTGACGGTTCAAAGGTATGCTCACATGCTTGGCTTATGGTGCCATCTTCAAACAACAAGAACATGGTTTCACAGCCAAGTAACCAGCAGTGTCAATTTGGTCCTCTTCAAAGCCATCCTCCGTCCACATATTTTTTGCTCGGAATCCGACTTTCACTCTTGTCCAATAAACTCGCAGCAAACCCTGTTGGTCTCGACCGGCATCTTCTTCCACCACAATGTCTGGCTTAATGTAAGCAGACATAGCCTGGTTCACAACCGCCGCATCCATGAAGACTTTGGCAGTGTCTAATGTATCGATCCCACTTTGGTTGAGCAACAGAGTCACAATCGATTGGGTCAAGTTGGACGCCACGTACCCAAGGTCTGTGCTCAAGGTGTTGAAGTCCATATCACCCAAGGTACCGGATTTGTAGCTCATGTCTCGCTCCATCTCATCCAAATGTCTGCGTGCCTGACCCAAAAATGCCATGTATAGCTCTGGATAGATTGTAGACATTGAGGTGAGGTTGTTGAGCAAACCAAGGGACCTCAACCACTCTCCACTTTGCGCAAAGAAGTCATAAGCAAGTCCATCCTCAATTTGACTCAAGCGAATAGCATCCCGGAGATCTTCAAGTTCCTCACGTCGAGCTGCGCTTTGCTTCAAGTCATCATTGTGCAGCTCCGCAATCTGAACCTTCAGATCATCTTCTTTCGGCGTAGTCCTCTTACCAACCACGAAAGCTTCAAGAAGTCCAGTGAGAGATGTCCTCTTCTCTTGCGCTGACTCGTTCTGGACCTCGGCCTGGTCATCCATGCGCTGCCATGCCTCCTCTGAAACTCCTGCCTCCTTGGAGAGGAGCTCTGCTGACTTGACCCTTTTGGTGTCATAGCCTAGAAGCTCACCTGGCAAGTTACCATCAGGAATGCCATAATCTCTGATGGAAAGAAAGTAATCTTCATCTCTCTCGCCATACCTGGAATCCCTTGCTGCTTGCCTCTCCTGAAGCATGTCATCAAGGTTGAAGGCAGCGAGAAAAGATTCCTTCGCTTCCCACGTAGCTGCAGACCGACTCCACATTCGTTTCTCAAAGCTTCGCTCCCGCGCGCTGGCTCGCCGAATTCTTCTCATTTGTGAATTGATCTGGCCATTCAGCAACACGGTGCCTTGTTCTGTTGGATCCGCGTCCTCCAAATCATCGAGCAGCTTCGTCTGGAAGTCTTTGCTGAGGAAAGATTGAAAGAGCTGCCAAGATTGGTTTGCGGTCACGGTTCGTGGGAATCCTGGACGCCTCACCTCGGAAGCTCGCAGCAAACCTGACAAAGGGAAACTCAGAGACCGAACGATTTCGGCTGTCAAACAGCATGCGTGCTTCTTTGTCGAACCCACTTGAACTGTTTAATGCTCCTGCCTGGCTTCAGATCCTCATTGAAAACCACATTCTCCATCTCGCTTCCGAAGCTCTCCTCACAGCAAGGTTAGGCCAACCCCTTGCTACATTCACATGTAACCACAATCGTTTCAAACTGCTTTCGGCTTCCCTCGATATAGATGGGGCCAGGCTCCTCATAGTTGTCCACATCTTCCCAGACTTCGAAGGCTGCCTCCCTGGCCAAGCGCGAGCGGCGTGCAGCGTCCACCGCACGCTGGGCCCGTTGCGCCCTGCGCTCTGCCTCTCGCTCACGTGACACCTGGGGTCGTTGGAACAGCGGGGGGGCCACAAAATCCTAGTTTGCAATCCGTTGGGCACCATAACAGCAACGGAAATCATCTGGTATCAGGATCTTGCACATTGATGTTGGACCCCGACCTGGTCTCGTTCGCCTGCCAGCGAAAGCCACTGATGACCAGCAAACCTTCGAGTCGCAGTGACCGCTTGTGGCGTGTTCAGGTCTGTGACCTGTCCTACAATGCTGGTCAACCATCTGCGTGCTTCTGCCATAGAAAAGTTTGAATAAGCATTCCACATGGCAGTAGATCGGTACTGAGCAACTCCATAAGCCAGACCACGGCGCAAGCTTTCAAGAGCAACCTCTTGTGGAGAACACTTGTCATCTTCTCCTGAATCTCTCAAGGCCCCCGACTCGTAGTGCTGCTCAAGATGAGCCAAGCTCACCTCGTCTCCTGCATGCTTTGCTGCAGACTCCACAAGCACTGCGAAAGCTTTGGTGGCAGCAGCATTGAAGGCAGCATTCGGCGAAGCACTCAAAGCCACCCGAAGTTCATTGCAAGTGGTTGCCAACGGACTCAAAGGATCAGATGCAGCAAAAGTCTCTGCCGCTTGTTGCATTGCCTGATCTGATTGCCAAAGGTCAAACAACATAAGCCGCTGAGTGACCAGTACGTTTGCACACACGCAGGACACTTCCAGCAAACAAACGTCCACT
This sequence comes from Effrenium voratum, assembly GCA_963377175.1. Taxonomy (NCBI): domain Eukaryota; class Dinophyceae; order Suessiales; family Symbiodiniaceae; genus Effrenium; species Effrenium voratum. Next base: position 13,970 of record CAUJNA010000552.1, on the reverse strand, counting down.
TAGCTTGCAATCAAGGCACTTTCAATGTCTTTGCAGTATTTCGTGCGTAGATGCCAACCGACTCCATTGGAAACATCGTTGTGTTCCACCACTGCTTGAAAACGACTTCGGTGTATGGATCCGCGAAGTACTTGAACAAGTCGCCAAGCCTTCGCAGAAATTCTCGTTGCCCGAACTGCACATTGTATTTGCCCAAAAGTCGGTCATCGCTGGGCAAGGCCTCGTAGAAGCTCACAGCCGCAAAATTCAAAGAGGCGGCCATTCTCTGAAGGCGCACTCCAACTGAGGCATTGAATGCGTACACCGACTCCAGCAAATGCGTTGCTACCTCGTCCAAATGGTCAATTGCAGTAACATTCAGCGTGTTGGCTGGAGTTGATGAGTTGAATGCAGTTGCAGCCTGCTGCAAGAGACTCTCCGCTGCAGAAAAGCTGCCTCCGGACTCATATGCATCAGCTGCAGCATAAAGATGCACAAGGGCAGCATCAAGCGCACTGCGCAAGCCAGCACCAAGCTCCTGAGTATAGTTGCCGTAGCTGTAGCGAGTTGTGTTAAGGGCAACCTGGACTTCACGCAGGGTGGTGCTGGTGTTTGTGAGCGCTTGGTGTGGCCCGAGCTGCAGGTCTTGAGCCATGCCATGTATTTCTGCCAAAGCGGATTGCACAGCAAGGCCACTGGACAAGTAGGCCATGGCAACACCCTGCCACTGCGTTGCCAAAGTAAAGAACTGGCTCCGAAGTGTGCCGTCCAAAGACTCTCCAAGAGCCACTCCAAAGGTTGTGGCATTTGTGCGGACCCTCAAACGTTCTGCGTTGGACTGGATAGACATCCAAAGTTGCATAGCCACGGTCCAATCTGTTGCTGCTGATTTGTATGCCTTTTGCCCATTAAGTTCTCTAATCCGCTGTGCATACTCTGCAGTAGCTCGCATGACATCTGGTCCTGGCAGAACTTGATGTTGCATCATAAGGTACACACTATTTTGACCGTATTGTCCCATGTAATCAAGTCCATCTTGTAGATACTCGTGGTAGTGGGAATCATCGGGCATATTCACCTTTTGATGAAAGGACGCCTCCAATCTCTGTGTTCCATAGAGTGACACAAAGATCACTGCAATGAAGAGAAAGAATGTCAGCCCTTTGCATACTGTGCTATGTGCAGACCACCTGGCATACTTCTCCAACGCCGAATGAGCATGACCTCGATCCTTTGTGGATGCATGCAGTTTGCCGTATCCTCGCTGGAATGCGGCAAAGGCTCCTGAAAAGAAGGTGAGCTGGATGATATAGTCTGCTATCACTGCAAGTGCCCCCACCTGAGTGAAAGATTTGATCCATACCATGTCCACTGCTGACCCCGCAAGGAAGCCTGCCAATGTAGTAATGCTCGTCAAGGTAATGGATGCTGCTGCTGAGCCAAAGCTGGCAGCCAGCCGTTCTGCCAATGTATGATCCTTGGGTGCTTCGAAGAAAAGCCCAGCAAGGATCATCATGTCGTCGACGGCAATGCCAAGGATCAAGAAGGACACGAACAATGATGAAGTTGAAACCTTCAGCCCCTGAAGGGTCAAGTAGCCACATAAGCCCAAAGCAGACAACATTGCAAGACCCGCACTCACAATACATATAGTCGCAGTGAACCAGTTGGTTGGATTGACCCATGAATGGTTCTCAAAGTTGATGAAATGCATCGCACCGCCGCAGCCCAACCAAACGACCACAAAGGCCAAGGCGAACAAGTGCCCTTCTTGGAGAGAGCCACGGAACACTTCCTCTGTAGCGAATGCTGAGCTGTAAGCCGAGATTCGGACATTACCCGTAGAGCTTGCGCGCCGTTCTTGTGCCCAAAGCACAGCTCCGAACTTCCAATCATTCGAGCTGGACTCATATTTGCACATGAAGCCATCTGAAAACTCGAAATGCCCATGGTCGTCTTCTGGACTCAGATTTTGCTCCACGCGTGCTCGGTCACCCATCATTGTGTATGTAGAGTTGCGGAATCCTCTCCCCCCCTTGTGAAGTGCAACCTGATACGGCAGGTCCAATGGGCAAAACACAATGCACGACTCGTTTGGATTGTCGAAGAAACGGATGCAATCTTGGTCATACGTTTCCTTCCGCTCCTTTGAGGTTACGTTATTCTTGATCTCATTGTGAATTGCAAGGGCTTCTTCAAAGTATGGCGAGTCCAAGATGTTCTTGCCGTTGGGCAGCGTATAGAGGACGCTCATAGCACGGTCACTTTCCGACAAATTGTTCTTGAAAATATCTTGCCCTTCAAAATGATCCAGCGCAGCTGGTGAGTTCTGTTCAAGAACAAGTTCGTAGATATCTCTTTCGAATGTGATCAAAGGAAGCCCTGACATGCAAACCAGCGCAAATATGATGCCGCCCAAGCAAAACTTGCAAGCATGGTCAGCAAGAAGAAGACCTAAATGTGCGAAGGTCGACTCCATCTCATCCCGGATTTTTTCGCTGATATGATCCAGAAAATCAAAGAAGGCGTGGACGGCCCCGTGTGAAGACCCTGGATCAGCATGATGGAACATCGACTGCCACCGTGCTTGCTCAGCCTCTGCTTCTTCGTCGCCTGAAACAACACAAAGGCTATCTGCACATTTCATATTTGACAACGTGCCTTTGATTCAAGGCTCTATGCACTAAACGACCGTTCAAAGCAAAACAGCACAATTGTTGCAAACAAGCAGTGGAAGAAAACGAGTTTGGAATGTGCTGCGAAAACTGCAAACATTATAACGCGCTCGTCCTGCACCATCTTGCTCTTCTTCATCGGCGCCAACTTTCACGACTGCCTCCACAGTTTGCCAAACACACACTGCGGGAGATGTGAAAGCTTCTGTTCTCCAATAAGCCACGTCCTAAGCGTGTCATGATTGCGTGTGGAGTCTGTCCTTACGCGACACATGTGGAGGTTTTGCTTACGCCACTAGCTTGCGCCACTTTACGCGCGTGGAGTTTTTGCTTACGCACAGGTCGATATGACACGACTCTAACTAAACATTATGTACACAGAGGTTTTGGACGTCACTCCAATGTCGCGAAAAGCTTCGCCCAACATGCTCCAGAAGACCCGCATCTGCATTTCTACAATGGCTCCCAATCACATAATGACAGCTGGTTCGCTTGCCAAATGCGAGGGTCGCTTCTGAGACTCTTGTGACACATTCAAAACAACTAAACGTACAGTAAATGATGACTGAGTGTGAGATGATCGGATTACCCCGCTGATTCTGTTTGCCCAGCTGCATCCCAAGGGCCAACCTTCATAGACTGGTGATATTTCATGAGGAAGTCCCACTGGGAATCGAAATGCAAACTCTCGGAAATAAGAAAACAAACGGAAACTTGTGCATTCTGCAACTAGCAAAAAAACAATTCAAACCATCCCCACCCAGAGTTGCGCCGTTATGCTCCATGTGTTCTTCCCGGCCTGTTTTTCCGAGTCTTTCCCGCCATTTTGTTCGCGTTTCTTGGGTCATGGTTGTGGCATGCTCCGCCTGTGGCTCGTTTTGATTTCGGCGGCCACATGAACTGTAAGGGGCCTGCGGCTTTGTTTCACTGACACCTTTCCTCGGAGGTGGTCGGTTCAAGGCAATCTTGCGAGCGAGGGCTTTTCCAAGATGTTCGACCAATTGCTCCATCTTTTCATGTTTTAGTATGTTTTCCAGTTGTTCGATGAGCTTTCCCGATCCTCCCCAAGTGTCCCAAGAGTTTGCGTGGTTCAATCGGATTTTCCAAACTTGTCCTGCCAGTTTGTCCGAATTTGTCTGCATGGTGTTTGCGAGTTTTCCGGCAAGTTTGTCAGAGTGTAGTTGTTTCAAAGTTTTAAAAGCCATTCTTGGGCCAATTATCGCAAGTTCACCTAGCTTCGAGTTCTTCCAGCAACGTTTTCGAGTTCTTCTGTCTTCCGAGATTTTGCAGTCATTGCTTGGTTTCCGGCCCCACACAGCCACTCAGACCCCAACCTGCGTCTCTGACCGAATCTGCCTGTGTCAGACTGACTGCCTGTCAGACCTGGAGCTGCCACGACTTTCGGGAAAATGTTCGAAACCTGACAGAAGCCACGAGCCCGAATGCAGATTGTTTGCCAAAAGCTACCGTCGTAATTTATTTCGCGACTCTTGGGGTAACATTTCTGAGCAACAACGTGTGTACGACTCATCTTCTGAGACGACAAACCAAAGACATGCTGCACGGCGCGCAGTCTTGGTTTTCCTTTGCAACGCTTTCTTTGCGACAGCCTGGCGAGCTGCTACCTGACTTGCGTGCGCTGCCTGCACGCTGCGCTTGCTCTTTGCGTTCCCGTTCCTTACAGCATTTGTAGCTGCCTTGCTTCGAAAGCTGAATTGCACGATCAGAGCCGCATCAGATGCAATGTTGCAACAACAATCGCTCAAAGCAAACACACCCAGCGACATCCTCAACAGATCAAGCCCCCATCCCACGGAAAACCTCCGAGGAAAGAGTAGGCCACCAAAGACACCATTGACACTTGAAGACACGCCCAAGACATCCAGCTCATTGGCGGACAGCCTGCCGATATCCTAATCATCTTAAAGCCAGAAACCTCCAGAAGATCCTCCAAACAGGCACTCCCCTACAAAGTCGTCCACTGGAAAGAGACCCTTTCCACGACATCACAAAAGTCATCCCCAAAGACATCACCCGAAACAACTGTAGAGACATGTAGAGACCAAAGAAACGCCCAAAGGCAACACCCATTCTAGCCAAACCACAAAAAACATTCCCAATTTGGCCACACATCTCCCGAAGACACGCAGGAAGTCGTCTGCCCAAAGACATGCTTTCACAAGCGCGAATAATGCTTTATTTACACTCTGCGCACGGAGGCAGCGCGTTTGATGCGACATTCGGCGCGAAACGCTGCACATGCCACGAAACCGGCACGCCACACATCAAAGCCTGAAACTCAACGCGCGACCCTCCAAAGCACTGCGCCACCCACAGCAATTTGCTCGCAAGGCTTCAAAGTGCTGCGTGCCCCTCGGCAAAGTACTGCGCCGGCCACGCATCTGCGCGCCATGCGTCGAGTGCTGCGCCTAACGCCATGCGTCACAGGCACTGCAGCCCGCAAGCCTCAAAGCACTGCGCTTGCCACAAGTCTTGCGCACGCAGCTCGAAAACGCTGCGACTGCCAAGAACAAAGGGCGCTGCGCCTGTCATGAACAGTTAGCTTGCGACAAGTCAAACCAAGCTCTCAAAGAGTTGCACCTGTCACGGAGTCCAACTTTAACACGTTTCCGCGTGGGGCTGCGGCGCCAGAATGACTTCGACCGACTTTGACAAACTTTACGCTTACGAAAGCGAGCTGATATTGTACGACAAGGCCGACAACAGGAACAGACACGCACGCGTGAATTCCATTCAAGACACATCAAACGAACAACCCGGAAGCGCAAATCGCAGTGGCACGGGGGCGCAAATGCGCGGCCTTCCAGAACACTGCTCCTGCGCAGCGGAACGGCACGCAACGTCGCAAAAGCTACGCTGTGGCGCAGCGGAGGAAGCTGCTGCGGCGCCACTCGCAGGCGCAATAAAAACAGCATTTGCGCGTGGGACATTCCCCAACAGCACGGCCTGTCGCGAATGGTTGCGGGGTTGCATTAGCAGGCGTAGCGAGTTGCACTTGCATTAGCAAGTAGCACTAGCGAGTTGCGCTAGCAGATGTGCTAGCCAGTAGCACTAGCAAACAAAAAGCCAGTAGCTCTCGCAACATAGCGCTAGCAAGACTAGCAAGACGCTCTATAGCCAGTAGCACTAGCAAGATAGTGCTAGCAACATCTGCCAGCACCTGGGAAGTTGCATGCAAGCGGTTGCGAGCAGTTGCGAACACGTCGCGAACACGCTCCGCCCGCAGACCCCCGCAACCCTTCGCTGCACGCCTTCGGGCAAATCCATCTGACGCGTGGGGGCAACCGCAAGTTGTGCTCCGTCTGTTCCCCCCCTTAACCAGATTTTCCACTGATGTCTAGCTACAGTAGATGGACTTTGGTGGCGCGCTCTTCGTTTTCGAGCGAGTCTTATTCCAAGTTCTGCCGCGAAAGAACTGCGCAATTGGTTCATCTCCGAGCATCACGAACTGCGCCTATGTGTTCTCGTTGAAAATCGCTCAGAAGCTGGGCAAGTGCACCCATTCTAGTCTCTGTTTGTAAATGAAAGCGATCACGCTCCAAAACTGTTCCGTGGGTTGAATTATCTGCTAATACGGTGGATAGAAGACAAATTGCATGACTATTGAAACAGATCCATGCCATCTTGCTACGACTTGCCCCGCGCCCCCTAATTAACATTGGTGCTCAGTTTGGCCAAGTTGGATGCAAAATTTAGGCCATTGACAACCCATGGGCGGTTTTGCCCGTCGCCGCTCAATGTTGGGTAGGGGACGCGGGGTGGCAAGCATGTAGTCCTATAAACTCATGAAAGGTCTCTTCCATCAACAGTATCATTTGCAACCAAGTAGATCATGCATCGGGAACTGCGCCGAAAACCCTCTGCAGACTTCGGCTCGTCTCAACGGGGACACCCCGAAATAGGCGGTGTCCGTTTGGTTCCCCTTTGGCAACCTACGGGGCGTCACTCTCTGAACATCGAAAGAAGAGAAGTTGGCGGAGGTGAAGCTCTCCAGCCTGGTCTGGACTTTCCAGGCCTTCGGATTCAAAGCGCACGTCCGCCTGACACGAGCCCAATTGTTCCCCTCTTTTGGTTGGTGTCTACAATATATCCCAACGGAAAGGTGAAAAGAAACTGGAACCAACGGCGCCTGTACCCGCAATTTGGGGAACCCCACTTCCCACCTCTAGTCCAACACCACTAATCTTCTACATGAGAACGTGAGGATTTGTTGCTGCTTTGTAGCGCTGCAACTCAAACATCCATCCAAGCATCTGCATCATGCGCAGCTTCAAGTGTCGCGGTTGGGACAATCAAACCAAAGGGAAACCACCAATTTGGGAGGGAGGGGGGCGGGTCCCCGGAATGACACAAACCCAAGAACACAATTGCTGTTCCAAAAGCAACATCCCCCAAAGGAACGATATCCCCATCCGTGGCCATGAAAAGATTGAAGAAGCGGAGCTAGGATCTCAACACCGCGCAACGGCTTTTTCATCAGGCTCCACCAAGTTGAGCGCACAAAGCTGCTGAAATGTACCGTGCTAGCCATTCAGTCTGCAACTGCAGCAAGGCTGTTTTCGAAGCCGCGGCGCCGTACCACCAATATTCGCCACTCGATCAAATAGGCTATTTATTGCAATAGCTACAGGATCCTCTTTAGCAAACAGTTGGACTCGCAAGGCGCAGTCTCGCACCTCCAACGTGTTCCGGCCCAAAATCTGTGTTGGCTCTTTGCGCTGATGCATCACTAAGGGTGTTGCCATCCACTTCACTCAAGCCTGAATGTTGCTGCGCCAAAAAAAATCCAAAGATGGCCACATCCCCAAGCAGCCAGTTGAAAACCAGGTTTTCCTTTTAAAAAAACAATTGAGCTGAACAATGATTGTTGCACTGGGCGCACGTTGTGTGGGAGGAACATGTCAAAATAGGGGGACCCCATGGGGTTTTCAGGTTGGTCCGTCTAAACCAAGAGGTGCTCAAAAAACACGCGAAACGGGAACAGCCCAGCCTCGGACGCCAAGTCATTCGCCATGTTGAGTCCCTTTAGGCTCTCGCGATTTCAGCTGACAGCACGAAAGCCGTTGAACCGATACGGCACAAGTGACATCATTGTAGAATCATGCACGTCTTGCTTCATGATTTGATTCCGAGGATTTCCATCACACGTGACTTGAACTTGTTGTCGTCTTTCTGGGTTTGCAAGCACACGAGCATCCCTCAAAACACTTCCAAAGTTTCATTGAGACCAACAAAACAATACTCTCGCTTTGCTAGACGCATCTTGCTCTTCATGGTTCTGGCCCCAGTCCCAAAGCCTCCACGCGTCATTGAAAAAGTCTTTCAATTTCATTATGATACTTCGAACTCAAAAGCCAATCCGGTTGCGTGCGGGGTCAGGCACACCAAAACAGAACCAAAGCAGCGCTGGCCCCGAATCAATAGCAGCTACACCTGTTACCGCAACCACTTCCTGTTTGGTACCGCTTCGATTCTTCGACGAAGGACCAAGCAAGCATCATCTGTAGCCCCACGATCCAACTACATGGCCAAATGCTGCCAAATCAGAGTTTCTGTCGTTTTCATGCGCCAGCGCGCACAGGCAAACACCGTGGACAGGCCCCGCGCCCAGGCACGGCTCGCCACACACATCCGCGCAGCATACTTACATACGAAGCGAGAGAGAGAGAGAGAGAGAGAGGGGGAGAGAGAGAGAGAGAGAGAGAGAGAGAGAGAGACAGAGAGAGAGAGAGAGACAGAGAGAGAGAGAGAGAGAGAGAGAGAGAGAGAGAGAGAGAGAGAGAGACAGAGAGAGAGAGAGAGAGAAACAGAGAGAGTGAGAGAGAGAGAGAGAGCCGACAAGGTGCTGCGAATCTCCCTGTCTACAAGGGAGCGGGGGCTGCAAATATGTAAGCATGTTCATCCGCACGCCCAACCGCTGATCTGACAACAAACTGCGCACTTCCAATGAGGGGTTGCCCCACCAATCGCGGCCCAATCGCCGGCCTTTCACGATGCAGGTGTTGCGAATCGCGCGCAACTAACAAGTTACCCGAATACCTAAATTGGCGGTGTGCATTTGCGCTTGCGAGTCAGACCCTGCATGGCGACACGTCGTGCCGCTTTCATTGCTTGACGAGGGTAGGCAGGAAAGGTCCTGTCTACCTCGGTGCCAAAAAAAGGCAGATCCACACATACTAACCAATATGATGAACTAACAACTCTAGCTGAACCCACCTAACAGTAACTTTCTGACGCGATTTGATTGGTGCGCTTCGTTGTTTCAATAATTTTGGTGTTTTCGTCGCTTGGACTTGGTTTGTGCCCTTGTTTGGGTGCTTGGCAGCTTGTTCGGCAGTTTGCAATTCAAACACCCCTGGGTTCTCCAAGTAGCTATCCCCGAAAGGCCCTCGTTGAGGATTCGCCGACTATCGCAGAAATGCTTGCCAGGTCAAACGGAAAACAAACAAACACACCCACACTCTCACACACTTGTTCTCAACACCAGCGGCCAGGTCTTTTTTGTCCATAAGCCGCGCGCTTTCCACCAGTGCTTCGCACAGTGCAGGAACGCGATGAAAGACCAAGCGCCCCTCAGGCGGGTGATCGGGCAGCTTGGGCGAGCATAAGCTCGGCCACTGCGACAGTGTTTCAAACACGGCAGTGGCATAAAGTGCTTGGGCAAACTTGCAGTTCCAGTATCACCTCCAAACAGACCAGGTCAAAGCTAACTTTTGGAGCCCGTCAATTCATAAAGCCCCGCCCAACGCTCCGTCAAATTTGCCCAAAGCAATAGGGTGAACCAGCCGGCGCTCGCAAAAAGCTCACGACTGTTGGATCCCCACAGCCTTCGGGCAGTGGCAAATGTACGTTTGGCAGAAATTGCACCGATTTCAGGCACACGGACCTTTGATTGAAACGGGGGTTACCGCGCCAATTGCAAATTGCAACATGCAACGGGGGTGTATCTGAACAAAACCCCTCCATCTATGAGCTTGCTTCAGCCCCCCTTGCAACAAGCACTGCCGGAACAAGTCAAAAGCAAAAAACACGCAAGGCATCCACAAATGAATGTCCAACAATCTTTCCACAAAAAACGCTACGACTACCAAAACCATACCCTAGTAATATCATCCGTGGCGCATATAAATGTCATGTGTGCGAAACGTTTCGAGTAGCAGGGGCTGGACATTCATGGCGCTCTACACATTGGCATGTTGTGACTTACTTGGCCAGCTATGGGACACAAGATGACGGAAAGCTCACCAAGGAGGAAACAAGGATGCTGCTGGGCAAATGTGCTTCCGTGGCTCGCCTAAACCAATTTGGTTGGCGAATTGGGATGGTGGATTTGTGCAATGGATTGCTGGCTTGTGGAATTTATCTGGTGGCCCTCTCAGCTTGTCAAAGCCAGGGGTCTGTCCACGCACCAACTTGAGCATACTCCAACTCATGGGACAGGACTTGACTTTTGTGCGGGCGCCTTGGGTGAAACCCCACCCTAAAGAGTCGAATCCAGCGAACTGGGACCGCTGCCTCTCTCTGCAACTTTTTGCTTGGCTCTTGGTGGCTCGGCCCACAGCCGTGCGCACGGAGCACAACATTTGTGTGCCTGGGTAGCACACAGAATGGGGCTGCGACTAAAATGAGGATGCTGCCTAGGCAACGTGAATAACACGGCAGCAAAAGTGCGCAATCATTGTGTCATTGTGGCAATCCCATTCTCCAAATAGTGTTTGCCACAACACAAGAAAGGATCAGCCAAACCAATTGAGAAAACACGGTCAAGGTATGTTGGCTTGTCACTTCCGCGAGTGAAGCTATGCCGTTTTTGGCACCCTAGCGGGCGGCTTCATGCAGCCTCTGCGGAGGCCCAGTCCTTGGAGATGGGCGTTCTTGGTTATGAGACGACTTCCCAGCTGTTTAGCAGTGACCCTGGTTGAAACAGTGATCCTTTGGGGTTGACGATCTGTAGTGGGGAACCAAGCAAACGAATACATTCAAACACCTGGAAACCAGGAAGGTGAGGGCTCTTGGATGCGAGGTGTTTTGTGGCAAGAGGCAATTAGCGAGCTCCAGAGCTGGCACGCTGTGAAGGTGAACTCTGGTTGCGCAAGTTGAATCAGCTCCGTCAAATGGCACATCAATGATGCGGATGTTCCTTGCACAGTTCTCCTATGGCGTTGTTGAAGTGGCGAATGGCTTCAAATCTCACTTGCAACCAAACGACACAACCAAGGCCAACCATTTGGCTTGATGTGACTGAAGGTTGCCACATGTTTCTATTTGGGAGTTCCATTGCCCAAACCGAAAGGTCAATCGATTTGATGGAGGCACGAGGAGATCTAGTATAGTAGTCAGCAACATGCATCACAGGCCTAAAGTTGGAATCTATGTGTGGCTTGTTCAGTATTTTAGTAAAGGGCAATGACGTACGACGGTCCCAACGTTGACCCCAAAATACAAAACCCCTATGCCAGCAACAAGGGCTTCAACCGTAGCACGCAGTGCCGGTATCTCCCTTGCCAGGACATGCTCCACGCGCGCGAACGAGCTCTGCACAGAGCTACTTGCAAAGAGAGCTTGCTCGCAGAACTGGCTTAGAGAACATGTTTTCGCGTTCTGCTTTTGAAGTCTTTGAAGTCCAGTAGAATGTTAGCAGCCATCGTGCGTTTGTGAGGGGCCTTGATTGAGGGAAATCACTAAATTTCCGACGTGTTCTTAGGGGCCCAATCTGATCGATCGCGCTTTGTGTTCCGCTGGTACAGATTCATCAGTTCCGTCCAAACAAACGGGTATTGTAGCAGGCTTCCATTTGAAGCCTTGCCAATCGAACATTCGACACGCTTAAGCATGTGCAGTCTGGGCAAGCTTTCCGAGCTTCAAGCTCTTCTGCGTGCAACTTCTCTGCGCAAGCGCCTCTGCGCACATCTCTCGGAGAAAGTTTACTGTGCAAGTTTGTCAGGCAAGTTCTCTGAGAAAGTTCTCTGCGCAACCGGAAAAGTAGCAAACTCCCCACACAACAGCGCAGAAAGTGCGCAGTCTTTCCACATCGACTGCTCCAATCCCCACGGGCAGGCGTGCCACGGCCGGAGAGAGAAGAAAAAGTCCACCAGCCGCTGAGGGTTGCGGGCAGGCCCTGCCAAGCGCGTCGCAAACTGCCTGCCACTGGTCTTTCGCACCTTGGCATCTTCGCAAAGCTGGCAAAGTGTCTCTTGGAGCCAGGCAGGAAAGCTCTCTATACAGGATCTACCTTCGTCAGGCCGTCAGCACGTCACGGTCAGCGCCTGGGCAAGTCCACAGAAACCGATGTTTTTCTTGTGTGGTTCCTGAGCCTCCTTCGGGATCTTGCTCTTGCTCCGGGAAGTCTTGATTGTCTTCCGTCGTCGCCGAACTGGTTGCCGTCCTCGGCGATGCTCTCCTCGTCGTTCTCCAGCAGGTCGACCCGGTAGACGGTAGCTCTTTTGAACTTGCTGTTGCCCTTGTTCCCGGAGTTGCCCTAGCAGTGAAGGTGTTCCTTTCGCCTTTTCGCGGCTGGCTCCTTGTCCGTTTTCTGTTCTTCCCTCCTCGGTAGTCGGCCCGCGACAGGTGGTGATTGCTTGTGCTCCGGGAAGCTCATGTTGAGCGAGTCCGAAATGCTCGCGAGTCCCAGGCGGTAACCGCAACCGATGAGGACCATGCGTTGAGACTCAGGGATAAATTTTGCCCGATCGGGCAACCTTGACCCTCGTTGAATTCCGACACTTTGCAGGGCCTGTTCATGCCGCAGAACCTCCAGAAGGCAGCACGAACACGACGTCACAGGGCGCGGAGTTCGGTTCAGGAGTCGAGCAGCTTCGCGAAGTTTGACAGCAAGGCAACTGTGGAGGTTTCAGATTCAGGCATGGATGCCATTGAATGAGGCTGCGATGCTCCTGTACGGGTCCCTGACCGGCACTTGCTTCCTCACGGACGCCGTGGCGTCGGGTTCTGGGCATGCGCAAACCGCTGGCGCCTTAGCCAGAGCGGCTCCGCTGCCAGCTCAACGCACGCTTGCACAGCGCGCCCGTTGGGCTCATGGCTGATGCATGCAGATCTAGATTCAGCTCAAACTGCTTGTCAGCAAGATCTCTCAGCGAGTTCTCTGGCAAATCCTCTCTGAATTTCTCCCTGAGCAAGTTTCGCTCAGCAAGTTTCTCTGAGCAAGTTGTCCAAGGGCTCCACGCGGAAGAACCCTTCGCAATACTTTTCCAGGCAAGGGAAGAGGACGCCAACCCAAACCAGTGGCGGCCCATCGGGTTATTGGGATTGGGGAACCCCCAAAGTTTCGCGTTGCTCGTCAAAGCAATCCGGAACAGACTGCCCCAACAATAAAGACAAACTCAAATTTAATGGATGCATTATCCTCGGCGCATTTCTTTTTTATTGCCACGCGCCCTCTATTGACTCAGCGCAGCTCGACACCTAACAACACAGCCAGTTTCAGGGTTTGGGGCACGCTGAGAAGGAAGTATCCTTGCAAAGGACCTGGAAGGGTGATCTGTCAAGTTCTATGTTGGCCAGAGAAACCGTGATGACATTCCCTTAACCCAAGCAGTTGATCAAGCTTCATGAAGGTGTGGGGTTTCAAAATTATGGATTTAAGCTAATTTCAATGTCCGACCCGTGCACTTAAGCCCTGCTCCTGTGTCTGCACCTCTGATCGGAGCACATGTCAGAACCGGGACACGGTTGAATGTTTTATTTTGTTTTGGGCACTCGTGAAAGCAATGCAAAAACCGGCTGCGCTGCAGAAAGTGCATTTGGCAGCAACAATGGATGCAAACGCCTTCGTCAAAGTAGTTCACTACTGGAAGGGCAGCCTGTCAAATCCTGTGGGGTCACTGTGCTTTTTCTATTGGTTGCTGAGTTACCCGGGGGGTGGGGGGGGGGGGAGGCAAAATCGCTGAGTCAAGAAATCCTTCAAAATCACGGATTTAAGGGGGCCCGCGTACTTAAGAGTCGGCCCGTTGTCTGAAACCACGGAACTTGCTTATTTTCAGAATTTGCAAGATTCGGTGGCTTTTTGTGTGACAAGAGCAAATTTTGCTGAATCATTGAGCAACCTTAACATGGTGGGACCGAGCCGTGACGCAATCAAAAACGTCGCATGTCAGAAGTGCACAATGTTGTTGTTTTTTTTGCCAAATGGGGAGTGATGGCAAGGATTTGTGGGAATGCTGGATGATGGTTGACAGCTTAGAGTGAAGGCCGTGAGAATGGGGCTCGCTAAGCATATGGAGATGGTGCTGTAGTCAGGGCAGCTAGTACTCAAGTGGGAGCTCCTGCCTTGATCAC